>JANHGL010026467.1:0-45474 GCA_024611195.1 Ceyx melanurus | reverse complement strand
CCCCATTAGGGAGGGGAGCGGGTTTAGAGCTCGGACACAGGCTGCGGGGCGGCAGCGGCCGACGGCTGAGGAGGCTCCGGACGGGCGGTTCCCTCCGTGGCGCTGCCGGGGATGCGCGTCTCCCGCCGTTGCTGACTTCACGGGGCAGAGCTGGGTAGCTGCCTTCCCCGCTGCCGATGTGACGGACCCCGTCGTCGCCCGGGAATACGTCGCCGTGGTGTAGCCGCGCTTCAGGGAGGGTAAGTAGCGGCTCCTCAGGTGGGGAAGACTGACGGAGAGCATGCGGCGTGCCGTCCGGCGGGTTTGGCGAGGCGCCATCCGCTGCTAAGACCGTGCCACTGGCGGCACAGGCCGTCGGGCTGTGCGGCGGGGTACTGCGCCCTCCTCGGGGTTTGCATCGGTAGGGCGTGCCCGTGAGGAGCCGCCCGAACCTTGAGACGGCGTTCGTCGGCGCCGCTGCAGTAGTGTAGTGCTGCACGGAGTTGTTAAACGGGGACTGTGGGTTCGGGAGAGCGGGGGTCCCGCCGAGCCCCGGGGCTCCTGTCGGGGTTGGGGGATGGCGCGTCGCCGGATCGGTGCGCCCGACGGAGCGGGAGGCGCGGTGGACTGGGGCAGCCGGCCTGAATGAGGGCCCAGATGCGGGAGCTCAGCTGTTGCCTGTCAGTGGGGTGACAACTGGCCTCTTCCAGGCAGCTTTTACCCTTCTCCGCGAAGCGTCCGCGTCTGGGCGCCCTCCTGCCCTGTGTGGGGAGGGGAGGCGACCTCGTTCCGCCAGACGGGCGTCATCTTTCGAGCTCTCGTTGTGTTGCTGGGGGGGGGGGGCAAACTTCCCGTCAGCGGCTGAGATGTAGCACGGACCTAGCCCAAGTATGTATTTACTTATCCCTTCCTCGATGAAGAGGAAGGATCGGGAAGGGCGCTAGGCACTTCCTGAGCCCCTCTTCCAGAATATTTATTCTCATCGCGGGATTTCAGACTTCAGCAGCCACCGTTTATAATCGGCCGGGCTGAGCTGAGTCCAGGGCGCCTTCGTTGCGATCCGAGCCCGGGGAGGCCGGGTCTGGCCTTGGACAGGAATCCGTCATTGTACCCCAGCGGGGTGGCCAAGGAAAGCAAAATACAGCACCCGTAGGTACCAGCGTTTCTAAATGCCAACAGCTGGAGAGCCAGAAGACGCAGTGGGGGATATTTTACAAGCTTTCTGAGAAATGTTTATACAGAGGATTTAAAGGTTAACAATGCATATTCCTTGCATGCTAAAAGGTGGCGACGGTAAAGGGCTAGCATTGCTGCCGATGAAGTTCCATGTTTTTGTTGTTCAGCTGGTAACTGAGGTCTTTAAATTGCATGTTCTGCATGGCAAACTCTGGGACTACTGAAATTTCCTAGGAGGATTTGGCTTTCCACCGTTAGCTCTTGTTAGTACCTCTAGGAGGAATTCTTATTATTTGTATTAATTCTGTACAGCACAGATATATCACAGTGGCCAGGTTTTCATCCCAAAATGTCACAAGGTCCCAGTGGGCTTGGAAAGCAAATGCAGAGGAGAGGAAAGGAGAGCAGTTACTCTGACTGCAGTGACAGACTCATTTCTGACTGCAGAGTCCCAGATGAGCAGGGCTGGTGCAGTTCTGCCAAAACACAGTTAATTGTATCCTGTAAATCAAGGTCCATGGAACTGCTCTCTTTCTGTATAACAAAAGCTTTTGTAATGAGTAAGCCCAGATCAGTCATATAAAAATTTTAACATCAACTGGGCAAGGTGTGTATGTGTGGAGACCTTACAGGGTTAATAGCTAAACTATTAAGATTGGAGTCAGATGTGGGTAAAAGCAACAGGAGAGTCTGTTTTTTTCCTAATATCCTGTAGTATGATAACTCTGAAGAAGGTAATTATTTGAAAAAAAAAAATCTGTTTCAATTTAAGATTTATTAACCAAGAAGAATGTTGCATAAGCATAAGAATCCTTTTCTTGTTTGGAAAGGCAAGAAATGTTTTCTACAGTTACAAGTGAAAGACTACAAACTATGCATGGATTTTTATGCATATGTGGAAGAATGTTATTAATCTCAATTTCAACTTGCTTATCCTACATTTTAGGGGGACCGAAGTGTTGACGCTTCTCCCTCATCAAATGAGTTCTTTCTAAAATTTAATAAATGTGTAGAATACAAGAGTAGGAAATAGCGTCTTCCAAAGTAGGAGAAATGGAAGGGGCAGGAGAGGGGAGCCAGGTTTTACTTGCATGTATAGTAACTTGGGATATAAATTTGTATAAAAGGAGGACATCTGAAGAATGACTTGGCAAGTTAATGACCTGGCTTTTCAGAACTTCAAGAGTTTGGTCTGTCTCCCCCTATGGTTATAATAAGAGATTAAATGCATTTGGCATATTTAATTAATTAGCATATGAAAATCAGATGGCTTCTACTTTGTCATTGTTTTCCTGTTAAACTTTTGTATGCTAATGAATGTCTACATTTTAGAGTAATTTAAATGGCTTTGGTTTATATGATGTCTTTGCAGATTGCTTTGACCCTTTCTAGTGCTGCAGCCTTTGTATCCTAGCCTTAAAGTCTTTAAATATGGATTTTGCTTAACATGTTGTCAATGGCTGCTATCCACAGCTTCTAATAGGGCAGACTGAGTTGCACTTAAATTTAAAGCCTATGTTTGCTTGGATTCTATGTTTTGTGCATTCCGGAGTTAATTGTATGTGCAATGGTGAAGTCCATTTGAAATAAACAAGCTGGGCTTTGTTTCTGTTTTCTAACACTGCCTTATCCTAAAGTAGAGAGATCCCTCCTGTTCGGATATAAAAACATGCTCTGAAACATTACTTTTTTGTTTGTTCTTTTATAGTTGCAAATCATCAATTGTATTTGTGGGAAGACTTCTGTATAATGGGTGTATAATGACCAAGTGGCTTATATCAATATTCAGTTTGCCCCCTTATATTAAGCTTCAGTTTGGCCAACACTGTTTTGTGCTTATGCTGTTTAAACAGAGGTAAACTGTCATTAGTACATGCTTGGTGTAAGCTATGCATGCTTTGGTCCTGCTCCTGGAAATGTTTACAGAAATGAGTAGCCTTAAATGTGTGCTTAAATTGTTTGGATTAGGAGTTGTTCCATGGGAAGTACCATCTTGGAAGGATACAATAGTTATTTCTCCTCTTTTCACCCCTCCTACCTTATGGCAGAAGAATAATGGAAAGAAACATGTTTTGCAAGTAATAGTACACTGAAGTAGTGACATTTCTGTCAGAAATACCCAGATAGACTATCAGACTACAATGTGCCAAAAGTAACTGGTTTTTACAGAAAAGGCTCTTTGGCTGCTAGTTCATTGTCAAAGGATATTTCTGGTTACTGGAGATCATTTCAAAAGCAGTCTGCTATAGCTCTTCCTCTTTGTTTTGTTTTTGTATTATGCCCTAAATACATGCAATTATTTTCTTTTTTTGGCAGAAGTAAATGAACAAATGATTTCTCAGCACAAACTGACACTACTTCTCAAGCATGTTCTTGTGCAAGGAGGTGCTTTGTTTTTAAATGGACAAAATGAGTGAAGCATTCAGATCTAAAAGGCTTGAGCTAATATAAGCTGTTTTAGTATTTTTAAGTATCTCTAAGTTACAGTTTTTTGCTAGTTTACCTTTTTTTGGAACTCTACCTGGACAACTAACTACTTAAAAGTTCTTAAATGTAACTGTGAGATTGGCGAGTTGCTTTTCAAGACAGTTTTGAACCTATCAAGCTCAAAGTGTTTTGCTAGCTAGTAAACCTGGGATAGGCAGTCTCTTGGTCAGGCCTTTCATTTCCAGTGGATTACAAATCAACAAAAGCTGGAACTGTGTTACTTAATCTGTTTTGTACCAAAGTCATGTACTCTGTTTAAGGTTTGTCTGAAACATTGATTTATAGCATCTGATAGCTCTTGCTGGTCTACCTTGTGTGCTTATCTTCATTCTTCTTCTCTTTGACCCCCTTAGCCTCTTGGTCTTTATTTCTGCAGAGTTGGCAATAAAGTGATGAGCATTACAGTGTATGCCTGTAGGTGTATATCTATAATAGTTTTCAGTTACCCCTCTTTTATCTAAGCATAGATCCCACATCTTGCAATTACAGTCTTTTACTTTATTAACAATTCTGGTTTTTTAAATGTTTCCAGTTACACACAATATTGGCTTTGTGGACAAGCTGCATGCAAAAAAAAATTTCCAACTGCCATCCAAATATTGAAATATGATTGCTTTGCTTTTATAAAAAAAAAACAAACAACCTGATGTTTTTATAACCACCTTTTTGAGCTTGTTGCCTTCTAATCTTACATCAAGTAGCCCCAATCTTATTACGTGATTCCTTAACTAGGAGTCTCTGAGGGCAATATGCCAAATCCATGTCTAATGTTTGTGTTAATGTGGTGTATATGAAAACTTACTACTTGGTGGATTTGATCACTGATTTGTATAATTGCAACCAGCATGATTAAAAATCTGCATATCAGTATAATGTTTATAGTGTAACTTACAGATCTTTTTAAGCAGAATGATGTTAGCCCTTTCAGTTTTCTTAAAGGGAGCCTTCATTGCCCAAGCATCTTGATTTCTGAAGGTGTTTGTGTATTTTAATAAGAAAATAAGATGCATTAAAATAGCAATGTAGGCTTCAGATCACGCTGGTAGGACTTTTTGATCTTCTTGTTCTGTAGGAAAACTGCACCTTCTCTCACTAGTCTTAATGACTGAAATGAAAAAAACTTGCAAGTTAAGAACTGTGCATTTGAATCTTCAAATACATCTAGACACATTGCTGTACTGCTCCTCAAAGCACATGGCTTCTGTATTCTCATGCTCCTCATCAGAGCAATGTAAACCACCTCTGACAAAGTGCTGTAATTGTTTAGCTTTACCTGTTTTACCTTCTCTGATCTTCTCCTTAACCAAGTACTCCTGCAACAGATAGTGTTAGCTCAGCAAGAGGCTCTGCCAAGGCACCCAGGGTCTCTTGCTTAACCTGTTGGCTGCATGGACTGGTTGGACACTGCCCTCACCCATGGCCCATTTCTGCAGCAACATGAATGTACTATAAGCATGGCAAAAATTGAAAGCCACCTAGCACTTTCAAGTGTGGATCAACTTGTCTAACCCCAGTAAGAGCTGACTTGTTTGAAGTATGTTAAAAATTAGTACATGATTAATGATGTTTTTTTAAAAGATCTCTTTTTGTAATTGGGTATTATCATTATTCTCCCAGAAGTTCAAAATTGCTTATGTAAAGAAATTGCATGTGTTAGTGTGTAAGTTTTAGGGCTACTGTATTTTTATTTCACTTCAGCTTCCTTGCAGGAATCTGTATTCTCATAGAAAAATAAAAGCTGCACATCCTGAGATGACTCGTCAAGGTGTGAATATTTATATACTTAAAAATGCCTTTTATGAAGGTATTCAAGAGATGTCTGAACTTAACATATTTGCATCTATATGTACAGACTGCTAAATGAATTATGCTAGGTCTAGAACCTCACTGGTGAATTGCAGGTGTCTCCTGTAAGAGTATACATGTGACTTTCCTAGAGCTTTGAACTGTTTTCTCATGCTTTGTTCATCAGAAAGATCGTATGGATAACTTCATTGTGAGAGGGTTGGGTTTTTTTGGTCTTGTTTGCAAAGCGTGGTGGATCTCTGTGATAAATACTGAGTTCCCATTTGTCTTAGGACTGAAATTAGTTTGTTCTGTACATATGGAATATGGGAATAAGATATACAGAGGATATGTTTATATTTAACAAAAATAATAATATAAAGTGAGTGCAGAGGAACTTATAAGCCTGAACAGCTTGCCAGGCCAATAGCCAACAAATGTCTTAAAGTGCTGCCAAACATGTAGAAAGCAGACCAGACTCTAATCTGTACTGAGGTACCAGAAAACTAACTTTCAGTTTGGTAAGGATATTGTTACTCAGGATGCAGCATTGTTCTGCCCTGTCAGTGTAGACTTGGATTCCATCAAGTAGCTACTAGGAGGTGCCACCACTATTCAGAAGAAATGTAAGCTGCCTTAAAAAGCATGCAGTGGAGTTCCAGCAGCAGTTCTCCACAGCCAGATCCCAGAGTATGTGTCCCTTCTTGCAGGGCATTGGCCTCTCAGTCAGCTCTGTGGAGAACATCCCCAAAGTAAAGGTGAGCCCTGTGCATTGCTGTCATGTTCAATATGAGCTGCCCAAAAACTGTGGAAGAGCTCACGGTGAAGGATGCTGCTGAGCAGGTTAATGAGCTCAATGGCTGATTTAGCTGTTTGTGAATCCAGTAAATGTCAACCTGTACCCCCTGACCTTTCATACAATCTACTTGGACAATCTTTGCAAGGGATTTCAGCTGGTGTGAGGCTGTAGTTCAGTAGTCCAGGCTAATAGCCCATTTCTTTCTCAGTACATGGTTTCCAGTTACATAAAACTCTTGATTTCATGAAAGAACAGCCCTTGCGGTTTTAGAGTAGCTGTTAATGTATTGAACTTGAGCATTGTAGGTATTTGATTGAACTGAAGTGACCACAGTGACAAGCAGCATCTGGTTCATTGCTGGATATGTATTGCTTTTCAGATTTCTTAGGAAAATCTCCCCTGATATTCAGAACTCTATTGTCTAGTTCTGAATCTGCCTCTTGGGCTGTAATTTTGGTAGATTACTTTTTAATGTGTCTGGCCTGTCTTAAATTGTTCTGTAGCTGTTTATCAAACTTTTTGACCTATTAGTTGATTTCTTATTAGCCTGAAGCTGATGTTATGAAGAGGTAATAATGAGAAGTCTTGGTGGCATAGTAGCACAAAGCTACACTTGGTGGCCTTATTTTGGGAATTGAGGTGATATCAGGCTCCTGCTCATTTAAGGCATTATTATTATTATTATTATTATTATTATTATTATTATTATTTTGATGTGTAAGTTGGTGTTCAGCATCTAAATACTAAATCTGAAACACCAATTTGGATATTCAAGGGCATATGTGTTTGTTCTTAGGCTCCTTCCCATGGGCTCTGGAAGGAGACCAAGTTGAAAGAACAGGTCTCATGAAAATCAGCAGGTATATCTTGAATTATGCAACATTTATTTCACAGGTAGGAGTTATCCTTCTTTGTGTGATCTGTGCCTTTGCTTTCTTCTTCCTCTGTCATGTACTAAATCAGCTAATATTTAATGCAGTTGTGGAAAGAGCCTAGACTTTTTTGAAAAAAGGAAACTGCCAGCACATCTTCCTACTGGAGTGAAGGGGGTGACTTAAAAAACAGTATGTGAACTGTGATACTGTGCACACAAGTGAAGGTGGGGAGAAAGCATTTCAAAACAGGCAGTTACAGTAACATTCTGTCAGTGTCACACTCTTGAGTATGAATTACTTCAATCTTGCATTACTAGGGTCTGTAAACATGATAAAACATGAAATAAGTCCGTATGCCTTCTGTAAAATACTTGTGCTCTTTCCCTTGTAATGTTGCTTAGTCATGTTGGCACAGCTTGAGCAGGGGCATAAAGATGACTTGAAAACTTTGGAGGTTTTCTTGCTTTTTGTTTTAAGTGAGCTTCCCAAATCAGTACGGATGGGTACAATGATTGTGTTAGTGCACAGAGTTGCTTACCAGGGTGGTGAAAGAGAAGCTTCCTGACAATGTGCTGCTATCCAAACAAATGGACCATAAACCTGTAGCTGCTTTTGTGCTGTAGGTCTAAACCATGAAGCGGTGGTGTTAGCTACTTTTGTCACCTGGTACTTTGTCTGACTCGAGTTCAGTCATGAGTGCTGCTCTTTCTAACTAATATTAGTTGTATAGATGACCCTGAAGGGTTTTGGACAATCATTTATTTGAGCTGGTGTGTAAGTAATAGTTACGCATCATTTCTAGTGATGCAAATAGTTCAGCCCTACCCACAATATTTCTCAGTTTCTGGGAGTGGGAAGTCTGTGTCCTTTCCAAAGAAAATAGCCTGCTCTTCATTTTATAGAATAACTGTAGGAAAAAGCAATGATATCTGTCAAAGAAAATGCAATATTTCTTTCTAAAATTTTAGTTTAAAGCCAGCGATTCAGAGATTTAGTTTAAAGACTAAGATTCAGACTTCTTAAAACTGATTCCAAGTCTTTAAAAAACAACCCTGGATAATCTGCAAGTTCCCCACCACCACCCCCATCTAGAGCCTCTTTGCCTGCCTTCACTTGTGTACTCTATCGGTTTCACAGTTCATATACTTGTGTTTTTTTTAAATCTCCCCCTGCACTCTGGTGGGAAACATGTCTGCTGTTTCCTTTCAAACACACAAGGCTTGATTCTCCTCTCACAATGGCATAAATTGTGAAGAACTCCACTTGAAATCAATGGAAGTAAAGACATGTGAAATGGGGTGAGAGAAGAGCCCAGCCTCTGGTTTCTATTTTTAAGTGGGTCTGGTTAACCTAAAATTGTTCAATGTGCCTCTATGACTTTAGTTTGTAGATATCAGTTGCTGTGCTTGTTGCTATTCTTACATAATGTTTCATTTTCTTATATAATACATTACAGCTAGTACCCCTAATCATGGTGCATATTTCTTTGATTTAATACCTCAGTACTACTACATCAGTCCTGGCAGTTAATAAGCAATATGTGTGGTGAAGTACTTACCTTACTTGTGTCAGGTCCTACAAAATGTCTGGGGTGTAGCTGTATTCCTGTGCAAGTCCCAAAGGACAGAAGGCTGAATAGGCCCTATCCATATAATTTAATGTTTCTTTGTGGTTTTCTATTGCTTTAGTAGTTCTAATGTGTGAACTTTGTTCCTCGATATCCATGTTCTAGATATTAATTCTACTTAAGGCTTTCTCAGTTTATTCTTCTTGTTCCTGTGCTTTTAAAGTGCTGGACTACATTCTTATATTTTGTATGTACTCAAGAACTTACTTTAACTTGGAATTTTCTCTGAACAGTTACATACTTCTCAAACCTGGAATATTCACACACTTTCAGCCGTTGCTTAAGTTTTGGTGGTTGCTCACATTTGGTTTATTTTTTGGCCATGGATTATGTTCCTTAATTACCATCAGTAGTCAAATAACTGAATGAGATTATACAGCAGTGCTGTAAAAACTGTTCATGTTAGCTGTGATCTGTAGATGTGTGGATGTCTTTGAAAACAGTCACCTCATTCATTAACCAGTGTAACAGACTCCAACTTTACCACTATTTAGTTTTTGAAATTAATGCAGCATTCTCTAACGAACTGAAACGTTGCTTTGACTGCCTCTTTTTATAGTTTAAAAAAATAACTTTAAATAGTTGACTCTTGTAACTTATTCTAACTTGGAGTAGATCTATTGGCCTAGTTGAATTTGTTTTCTGCTTGAGTAGCAAATCATTGGTGTCCACAAGGCAGTCTGTTTAAATTTAAAAAATGTGGTTTTCTCTGTTTTACATAAGTTTTTATCTCTAACGATTATGATGAGTGAAGCCTCTGGGTTATTTAGCTTCTTGTGCTGTTAAGTCCTCGAGATTTCACCTTAAATTTCTAAGTTCCTCTTCAACCTACCCAAAAAAGTCAGGAGGCTGCTTACCTAGTATGTGGTGGCCTTGTGTATCAGTGAACTATGAGGAAGAAAAGGTGCCACAGAAGCTTGATGTGCTGAGCAGGACTGTAGCATTGCAGAACTCCACCTACAGTGTGAGATGTGCACAGAGATGATGTACAACCAGCTTCCAGCTTCCTGACTACTGCTATTAATTGCTGTTGTGTGTTCTCCCTTGTCCCTGGTAGATTTTGCATTACTCGCCATGGAAAAAAATCAAGCATTTTATATAGTTGGTTTATCATAATGAATTGATTGTAGTTTTAATCATGGTTTTTTTAAGTATAGTTGTCCAACAGCGAGGTAATGCCTTGATTGAGGCTAAACCAAGACGTATTGTTTGCTGTAGTCTGCTGTGATCCATGTGCAGTAGTGCTTGCCTATAGCTGATGTGGGGAGTGGTGGGGGGCAGAGAAGGGTGTATGATAGAGATATGTATACTTGTTGAACAAATAGTCTTCTCAGCTGGATGCTTTTCAGCTTTGTTCTGGTAGAGCAGCCCTTGTGGAGTAGGGAACTAGCAGTCTTCTGAAAGAAAAAGTGTTTAGGTGGTCTGGGAAACAAACTATTTTCAAAGCTCTAAGGTGTGGTGTGCAAAAATAATCTTTGGGTACCAAGGAAACAAAAGAGTGCTGTAGCTAGAGTGATTTTTGAAGACATTCTCATAGTCTCTAATGCAAATTGGTACATACAGCAATCTTGAAGAAAGACTGATATTTGTGCCAAGCAATAGGAAGCACCATATCAATTTCATGGACAAAGCAGCTTCTAGTGAAATAGATACAGGAACAGAAGAACATACTTTTGGCTCTTTATTAGTTGTAGTGATTGACAAGTGATCAACAATATTATTCTGTAATAAGGTTGGCTGCTAAAGTCCCCAAAAGATGTAAGTAACTTTTTGCCTGTTGTGAAACTGGTGACTTAAGACTTGACCTCAGGCAACTGAAATGTATTTGAAGATCCAGAGCTTGAACTTGTTTATAGAGTTTTGAATTGTCATCACAAAATACAGAGCTGATGGGACACAAATTTTGGTTTTAGAAGTAGCAATAAATCAAAGGTAAATTTTCTGAAGTCCTTGTAGTTACTAGTTTTAGAAGAATTCTCATGCAGTATTGAAGTTGTGGTTGGTTGGTTGGTTTGTTTGGTTTTTTTATGTAGGTATCCTAAAAACTATGACTACTGACTAGGTCACCATGTATCTGTTTGAGGTGTCTTTGAAATCTTGATCTTTTCACACAAATGCTTTCTGACAAGACGCCTCTGAAAGATGCTTGGCACCCATGTCTTCTGCAACAGTAGGCAAAAAAGTATGGGATCAGGAGTGTGAATGGATTACTCTTGAGTAATCTTGCCATTCATTATAGGTCCATGTCATGGCTTACACTAAGACAATGTTTAAAGAACGCTCGCGGTAAGGACTGAGGAGCGGGATAAGGCAACAATTTAAGTAATGCCAGTAAGCTCTCAGTTTTTATCTTTGACCTTTCTTAAACAGGGCACAAAATGAATAAAAATGAGTGAATTGTGGAATGGTACATAGAGAAGAGATTTCTTCATATAATTCCAAAATTCTAATTTAAAGACACCTCTAGTGTTGATGTCTTAACAGTATTCTGGTAGCTACAGCTTTCCTGTGGAACAGTTTCAGCCCTCACCTACAAATTAGTTTTTTGTGATACTTTATGGAATAAGTATCAGGAAAATACTGCAAAACAGTTCTCTCCAGATTTCAGATTTTAAGTCCAGCTGGACTTAACTCCTTGCTTCTCTGGTCACCTCAGCTGGGAGTGGAAGCGGGATGGGTCTGATACCGGCGGTACTGCTCCGGGCGGGAGAGAGGGTCCCCATCCCGTCCCCATCCCGGTCACCGGAGCCAGGACCGAGTGGCAGCGGCGGGAGCAGCGCGCGGAGGCTCCGCGCCGCTAGATGGCGACCTTGGGCTGGCGCTGAGCACTGGACCCGGGACCCGCCAGGCCGGCCGCAATGGAAGCTGCTTCTGCGGCCGTGCCGGGGAAGGTGTCGGTTTCGGTGACCTAGGTGGCCTGCGAAGCACTTTTGCCTGACTGTGTTTCAAAATTCAAGTTTTAAGATTCATTTAGAAGAGTTTTTCTGTGACACCGTGGGCAAAAGAAAAAGTGACCTTCGTTTCCCCAAATTATAATTCTACTTGAAATTAGTGAAAAAATGGATTTGAAAGACAGATGGCAACCTGCCCATGAAAAAAAAAAAAAAACAACAAACCAAACAAACACACCAACCCAAACAACAAAAAAAAAACAACACAAAAAAAAACCCAGGGGACTGGCTATTTTTTTCATTCTTCTTCTTGCTGTGTCACTGTGTTAATGTGGCCCTATGCCAAAAATTTACTGAACTGTCCAGGAAGAGGGAACAACCTTGAGGGGCCCAACCCATATGCTTAAAGATACATTTCAATGTATGTCCTTTGGGGTGACATCTCGCCTCTTTTTTTTTTTTCTGCTGGGAGAAGATGGATGTGACAGTACAGGTAGAGCTGGAGAATGTGAAGGGGTTGTCCTGGCTGATCACAGGGGTACAGCAGGTGTCTGTGATGCTCTGTGCCTGGAGTATGAGCTTATCTTCAGGCTTTCACTTCCCAGAAGACCCTGTGACAGGATGAGGACACGTGTTGCCTGTTCTTGCATCGGTGGCTCCATGAGGTGTAAATAGTCTGAGTGGGTAGATGGAGGCAGGGGACCACAGAAGAAAACAGAGTGCTTTGATGTCTTTCTCTAGACCCTTGGTAAGCTGCCCAAACTAGTTTAACCAGGCCCAAGAGACAGCAGAGGAAAGAAAAAATGGGCTTTGCTGAATAGCTAGAGGAGCACTTCCTTATCTGTCTCATTCCTGGGAAGCTTTTGTGCTAAAGTGAGCCTGTCCTGAAGGTATGGGAGTGAGATAGGCCTGCCTAAGACTGCAAGATGTTTTGTTAATAATCACAAGAAGGCTGTTTGGGGTTGGTAGCTGTTGGTCCTGATTTGGAAGGAAGGATGGGCAGGTGCTGAATACAGTCCTGTAGTGTAAACCTGCTTGGGATGCAGGCTGCAGCTATCACAGCTTCCCTCTAATGCTCTTGGAAGGAGAAAGGGTACCTCAGGATATCACTGAGACTTCAGGTGGGTTCTGTCTCTTTCTATGGATGCAGAGTAACCATCAAATAAGGGAGGGATGTGATTCACTTGGCAAATAAGAGAAAGGGTGACAGCCTGTGCAGTGTGCAATGAAATATGTGGATCAAAACTGTCAAGCACTGAATCCTGAGCTGTGTCCATGGTGAACTACTCCACCTGGATTAAACTGCAGAAGAATTGTACTCGAGCAAAATATTAGGTATTCAGAAAATATTCTGCAGGAAAGAAAGAGGGAGGAATTGTTGTTACTGCAGAACTTGAGCATCTGACCAACTTCACCAAGTATTGTTTGAAAATGTGTTTTTCTCAGAATTTTAGACATTTGAGAGTTTTTAGCTAATCCTTGTGAGGATTATCCTGTTAATGTGAAAAGTGTTACTAGCTTTGCAGACTTTCTGATGGGGCTGTGAGACAGAGGTGCTAATGTTGAATCACCTGAGTGGCAGATGTTGAAGACATTCTCAAACAGACAAGAAGGCTCTTTTTCCTTTTTTTTTTTTTTTTTTTTTTTTTATATCTATCCTGTACAAATACTGGTTAGTGCTACACCAAACAAGACCTGTCTCATTTTGTGCTCTTCGTCCCACAAGAGAAAGAAAACATTCTTTCAACAGTGTTATTTGTTTCTTGAATTCAGTCTTGGGAAAGGAACCCCTCAGTGGTAAATAATTAGGTTAGAAACTAGCAGGATGGGCTTAAATTAAAGTGCCTCTGTCTGCGATTCCTCTCCCTTCGTAGTTGTACAATGGACTTTCACAACGCTGCTTCCTGGTATTCATCCAAGTCCTCCAGCCCTGAGTCCCTGTAAACAATTAACATTCTCCCACATGGCACACAAACTCTTGGTCAGCGTTTAACAGGATATGTGTGTTTGGCAGCAATTTCACCTCCTTGAGGAATCCTTCTGTCCTCTTTCTGATTTTCACTTCCATGTCCTTCTTTCCCAGTTGTTTGTTGCTGATGTATCCCATTTATATGCAGATTCCAAATGCAGCTACTTCTATGTGATGCTCTAATTGCACAGTAGTGTCAGTTTTTAATCATCTATGTCTAGTAGTCCCTATGCAATGTTATTGACACCTGCATTTTGGATATAGGAATAAGCTGCTGATGGGAAAGTGCTGTTCCACTCTTTTGTATTGGAAACAAAAGGAAGTGATCTGTGGGCCTCCTGCAAGGTTTCTCTTATTGCTGTTGTCATCCTGTTCTGGGTTTGAACAGAGTACATTACTATTACCTCTTGACTGGAAAAAAGTACAAAAAAGGCATGTTGGAAGCAAGACCTACTATGACATGTACATTACTGCTATATAGCTTGGCCACTGGGTGACAGGGAGTTAGACCTGTGGTGCTCAGGGTCTTACAAGGTGTTAAAAGAGATTCTGCAAGGTGTGTTTCTGAATCTCAGGACGTAATGGTGTAGAATATGTACAGATGTACACACTCTGGGAAGACTTTATTAGCCAAGAGAAATAAGTATACCACCAACAATCCCAACTAAAAAGTAAAAATGGTCAACTTCTTTGTGCTTCTAGATAATGGGAAGTCTCTTAAGTGAGAGTTTTCTTTGAGTGAAGTGTTGCTGTGTCATAGTGCTAGTTTTATTGTGCTATCATTGGGAATCAGAATTGTCAGAGTGCTCAGTGCTGTAGTAATGCTTTTATAAAGGAAACCAAGCCCCGAAGTTCTGAGTATTACTGCACTAGTATTCAGTTTTTGTCAGATGATGCACAGCTTCAAGTGCACATAAGTGGTTAAAATAAAACCCAAACTTTTTTCAATGTGAGGAAGTAATAAGAATTACATAGTTGCATCTGAATCCTTTGAACATCAGCAGCAGTTGGAATATTTCAAGATTCAATATGGAACTGTATTGCTTATGATCATCTTGATCTTACTCAAAGTGCTCAAGAAACTGACTTCAACAATCAAAAGTGTCCGTATTTGACACCAGAAGAGTGTGAAGAACAAATATGTAGAAATAGTTTTGCCCAGTAACAAGTATGACTGGCAGAGACTTTCAGAACATGGGAGGAATTTTGGAACTGGCCCTATTTTTTTTATTTTTTATTTTATTTTTATGTTTTTGGTTGGTTGGGGATTTTTTTAGGTGGTTATTCTTACAATGGCTACAGTTTCTTAACAAATTTTAAAGTACAGATACTTTTATTTGGAACTTAGAATATGTAAGTCTTATTGCAAGTACTAACTGAATGTTTTGTCTTACTGACCATGTCTTACTATTTATAAAGGTAGAGGTAGATTGGATTGACAAAGCATAAGCCTGAAGCTGTTTCCTGTACATGATCTTTAGTGTTCATAAAATTATTTTTCTTATCACATTCTGATCATGTCTGGCAGCTTGACATGTGCCTTCAGGGGATGACAGACTGTGGTCATGTGGGTTTTTTTGTTTTGTACCTTTGTACCCCAACACATGAAGAGTACTACAGGAATGCAAACAGTTGACAATAAAGGCAACAGTTGATAACCTAAGTGTTTGTGCTGTGACCAGAGCAAGCTAAGATTTGGCAAGATTGTTAGCTCAAGGAAAGACCAGTCTTGTAAATAAAATTATTCTCATCTTGGTGTTGCTTCAGTCTTAATCCTCTTTGAAAGGTAGATAGCTCTTTCCCTTTGCTGAAGCTTGTGCTAAATGTCAAAGATGTTTCCTGAAATAAGACAAAATAAATTAAAAAACAAGGACAGGGTGTTTTTGTTTTCTCAGGAAACTCAAGTGAGTTCACTGGAGAGAAGATGTTATCAGTAGAATGTCAGAATACTTAGAAAATTGAACTTATAACTAGTCTCATTTCCATATTGTTTCCATAAGTATTGCTTATGTTCTTTCCTGACAGTGTTTAACATGCTTCAGACTTGGACCTTCTCCCAGTCAAGATTTTTTGAGTTCTTGATGATGACACTGGTGATTACAGAAAGAAAATGGTGTTCATGGGAACAGTGTAAAGATGCAAGGGGTAAAGATCAACTATTTGAGAATATGGAAAGACAGAAGAGAAAGTAATTACCTTATCTCCTTTTCAAACAGTTCCTCCTTTCATTTGAATAGAAACAAGCTTATGGTGACCCAGTACAGCTGGTAATGAAATGTCAGTATAGCTCTGACCCAAGTGGGAGTTGTATACTTCAAAGGAAAACTTAACTAGGGTGTTCACTCTTCAGGAAACAAAGTTATTGTATGAGCAGTGCTCATACATTTGTACCACCTATAGTTTGATTAAAGCAGCAAATGTGATGGACCTCATGCTTTTGTAGAATCATCCTGGTTGGAAGCAATCTCAGAAGGTGATTTTATCTAACCTTTCAAATCAGGGTCAGTTGAATTCAGACCACCCTGCAGCACCGCAACATTTGGGTTTCAGCAGCAAGCAGCAGGTCTTTTAGTAAATGAGATGATGCTTCTACAAATTGTACCTTCATAAATAAGAAAATCAAATTTAGCAAGTCATGTCTTCCTACTGCCCAAACAGGGATAACAGAAAAATTCAACTTTCCTTCCTTTGTATGTACAGTTACTCTTGATGAGTACTGGACTGTGATTGTTGCAGACCTCTTAGTATGGCTTTCTTCATTTGTGGATGCCTGGCTGCTGAAGTGACTGGCTGCATGGTTGTCTGAGTGGCACTTGAGTAACAATACCTTTCAATGCTGTTAGGAGTGCATCTTATGAGTGTAGTCTAGAGTGCTTCCAGAGCAATAAAGATTATAATCTTCTAAATCTATGTGGTATGAAATAAGGTTGATAAATTGGTCATTCTGAACGAGTAGAAATCTTGCAGTTCAATTTGAACTCTGAATTTATTTTGGAGCATGCCCTTTGCAAGCACATGAAGTTGCATGTTTGTAGCATTTCAGACAATATTTTTATAAGTGTGGTTTCCTTCCAGGTTATTTGGCAGTAAAGGGGAAGCTTAGTAAGTTTATAGCAAGGCTTCCAAGAACAACCCTGAAATTTCGGATGCATAAAGATATCTGCAGTAATTGAATGGAAACTGGATTTGGGTGGGGATTATCATGGAGAGTCCTTTGATTCCTGTGGCTCTTCTGAGGTATCTGCTAAGGGCATCTGAGGATGGTTAGAGAACTGTTCAAAGTGTCTAAACATAACAAGCCTATTGGCAGTGAGTGCTGATGTCACTGGTAGGTAAACTGGCCATGCAGGTAAAACTCCTCAGTCCAAAGAATTTCACTGTTCTGCACTGACACTCAAGTCTTAAACTCTGAAGGAAATACGTTGTTATTTTTTCTCTGTTACCATCTAGCATGTAAGTCTCATTACTGTTCAGTCAATTTACATTGTTACAAATAAGTAAAGCTTTTTTTATTCTTTAAATTGTTAATCTCTGCTAATTCTGTTTGTATGGAGCCAGTATTCAAATTGTGTTAGTAAAGAGTACTGGAGTTTTAAACTAAAAGCTAATTCCTACATAAATTTGTCTTTGTGCTTTTCTCCTCTGCTGCGATGTGGAGGAGGAATGTGCAAATGCAAAAGAAGAGATTGAGGGTGTCACTCTGATGTGAAAGTGGAATCACTGGCATAGATACAATGATAATGGTTTGAGAACAGCAAAAGGAAAAGGGCTCTCAGAGTCTGGTTCCACTGGCTTAGAGCACTATTTAGATAAGTGCAGCTGTGGTCTGTCTTTCCCCTAGCAGTGGCATTACTGCTTGTCTGACCTAACAGTGAACTGGTTTGAAGAATCAAATCTACAGGAAATTTCACTTTTTTTTATCTTTCTCTTTTGCAGAGTTAGCTTTCTGCTTGTTTAAATTCCTGCACAGTTCCACCATTCAATCAGCTGAGTGCCAGAGCTGGCATGAGAAGGCTGCAAGTGGTCAGCATGGATGAAGAAGGCAGAATCCCTTTAGGATGCCAAAGCTAAATGGGTTTAAGTTGTGTCTTTTAAGAGTGCCAGGTTATCCAGTTCTTGTGCATCTTGCTTTGTCTTGTTCTGCAGCTACACCCTCCTTCCCTCTTCCTGCTCTTTTTATTTGGCTCACTTTACAACTTTCCAGATAGTAAAATGGTCCTTGGAGATGTTGGCACATGCTAAAATAGTTTGGGACACTTCTACCTGTGCTTACTGCTCTTGGTGTGCAGTGATGATTAGGCGTCGGAACCCTTTGCCTGCCTTATCTACATTAGCACAGAGGTCAGCCCTGGCCTCTTTGCCAAAACTTACTGCTCCTCCCCAGTGGTTGTGGAGTGTAGGGTGGGTTGCATGGGTCTCAGCCACTTCAGGGCAAGTTTCAATCTAAACCATGGATAAAGTTTAGTTTAACCCAAATGGTACATAAGGAGTACATGCCTTGGGAAAAAAGTAGGCTTATCTTTTAGGTCTGGGATGAGGGAAGTGATTACTAAAGCTGAAGTCTCCTATGTGACAGACTTCAAAAAATGTTTTTCCTCTAGATAAAATCTGATAACTTCAGTCCCTAGCTCCTTTCTTTAATGTGTGATAGGCAGTGAAATGGAAATAGTGCCTATTTAAATAAAAAATAAAAAAGTCTGGCTTTGTGTGTATCTTATTTCTGTCATACTGATCTTGATCTGCACAAGGACAGTGGCAAGAGATTTAGGAATGCTTTACAATAATACTCGACCTCTAAAAATGGCTGGAACTTTCTAAAACTTGAATGCTAAAATTCAAGACCAGAATTCAAGTCTCTCTTCAGTGTATTTGTGCCATATGCTTTTGTAATCATTTCCTGTGTGATTTGTCCTTAGTTTGATCACTTGGTCTGTATTGTACCCACAAATGCAAACTCAGGTCTGGTGTTTATATACATCACATGTACAAAGTATAAAAACAAGAGGGTTTAAAAAAAAAAAGGGTTTATGCACTCATACGGTGTGTCGGCTACTGTATTCTTAATGAGGATTTCAGAGGTCTCTCATCTGAAGGCTTGTAAAGCAGTGCAGTGCCAAATTGTGTCACTTTCTCATTCAGCTTTACTGAGCACTGGGTTTTGGTATTGACAGGGATGAGTTCCCTGAGGAAGGGAAGTGTTATAAAGTTAACTGACTGTTATTTAAAGGATGGGTGCTCTGGCACAAATTTATGTTTTTGTAGGCACCTGCATAAAACATTTTGTTCGGCTTTGTGATCTAATGGTTATGTTGTCCAAAAAAAAATCATACAGTGGTTTTAAAAGGTGTGAACACAATTACATTTGAATAATATCAGTATATTTTTTCAGAAAGCAAACTTATTGATTGCAGTATATTATTGTGCGTCCCAAAAACTGATAACAGACTTCATAAATTTTGGAACTAAGCAGAGATTAAACTTGATCTAGGCAAGTTGTGGTTATGAAGTACTTGCCAAGAATTGTTATTTCATTATATCCTGCTCCTAGGGAAGGGAGATCACAGTTGCAGCTGTGTAATAAGTAGGCCCCACCATGCTTTAGCAAAGAAGCCAAGAGTATAATAGGTGTAGAAAGCAGCTCATTTGAGGTGATACCTATAGGTAAGTGATGATAAGCTGATGTAGAAGTTCTGTATTGACAGTGATCTGTGTTGTTCTTCCTGTGTTTAAATTTTCCCAAGTACTCTTGTAAATGTAAATAAATCTTAAGAAAAAAAAAATTAAAATACCAGATTTATTCATGCAATTAAAAAAAAATGCAGAATGGGCCATGCATCTTCACATGGCCAGCTCAACTGTTACATGATCTCTTCTAATGTTATATTGTGCACAGAAAGTCTGGATGTTTAAAAACAACAATTACACAAATACAGAGCAGGCAAGGGCTAGAAAATAATGTCAGATTCCCCAGCTGTAGTAAAAAAGAAGACTCAAACTCGAGTTGCTGAGGTTTCTACAGTGCTTGGCTAGTAATGCATTATCTTGCTGTACTCTTGACTTTGAGCAGCTATTGTGCTGGAGTGTGAGTCCTGGCTGTCAAAGTCTTTCCCAGTTTCTGCATGCAGGAATGGCTGGAGCTTTGACAGAACAGATTGTTTGGCACTTTTTTTTTTTTTTTTTTTTAAGCCAACCTTGTTTCCAATCTGGTCTGAATGCAGTCACTTATCTGTAGATAGCAAGGAGTGAATGGCTATGAATAATGTCTGTGTTACTTAAAAGTGACATCTGTGACTTGCCAGACTGCCTACGTGAAATGCTTCCAATGATCTAGCTGTTGCTCATGCACCCATGTAGGAGGGGCCAACAGCCTTAGTGCAGGACTGAAGTGCTCTGCTTGACTTTGTTGACCTTCTTCATGCAGTGTTCTCACCCAAGATCCCCAAATCCTTCTCTATGTGATCTGCTTTGAAGGCACTTCCAGACTGGTGCAGGGCCACGAGCCACTCCTGTTGCTTGCCTGCTCCTGCTATTATACGAATGGTGATACACCATTTCCAAAGTCTAGGAAAACCTAGACTTTGGAAACCCTGTGTTTTGACAGTTCTGAACATTTCCTTTGCTGAAAGAGCTTATGTATCATGGTCGACTCATGAGGACTTCAGAGAAAGCAGATTTTTCCCTTCAAGGTTCAAAACCACAATTTTTTTTTGAAAGTGGTAATACAGAGAGTAGGTCACACTGGTGCTGACTGAATGTATTTTAAGAGACTTCTGAGCCATCTCTGCCTCTGAGAAGGGAACAGAAGGATAGTTGCTCAGCTGTACTTAAAGCTTAGGATTTAAAAGCCTCTAGTTCCTCTGTGGTGAGGGCTTACATAGTACAATACAAAATAAAGTCTGATTCAGAGGGCTGCAGTTGCTTGCTGCTGGCACGTCCAATCTGGAGAGGAAAAACAAAGACAGATTGCTCTTGCTGCCATGGCAAGTTCTTTATTCCACTATGTGTCAATGCTGCTGGGCTTCAGCATCTTTCCCTAATTGCCCTAATGTCTGGGTAGTGTTTCTACTGTTTGTGTTTACAGGTGGGTCAATGTTTGCAACTGCTCAGGAGAGATGGGAAAAACTCTAGGCAGAAAAACTAACAATGACCATTAATTGAACAAGATCCACTTACTTATCTCTAACCTCTTGCATCTGTTAGCTGTTCTGAGTGTTGGTTTAACAACAAATCTAGTCTGCAAGAAGGCTTGTTTGCTGTGCTTACATCTCCTGAGTTGGTAGAAATGGGAAAATTACTCTCATATGTGGATTGTAGACATTTTATACAGAGAAGTGGTTTCAGAAAGTTCTAATAGTGACTTCTGGCTAATTACAGCTTTGAAACCTACTGGACCAAAAGACTGAATTCTGTCTGATACTATTTCTTCTTTTTTAAAGTAAATCCACATTATATTTATAAATTTAAAATAGGGTTAAAATCAGCATGATAACTTAATCATACAGCCTGAACAAGACTGATAAAACATAGCTATTATTTGGTTTCAACAATTGATTGTGAGAAGTCAAGGTAATTGAGTTTAATTATCCTTGAGTTATGCCTAAAGAAATCAGACAGGGTTGTGAGGTGGGATGCCTCATGGTACTGACTGGGTTTGCATGCAGTTTGTCTCCTCGACCCTGGATGTTGTTCTGGGATTTCTGTAAGGACAAATGGGTAAAGCTCTACTGCTGTGTCAGTGTTTCTTAGGCCAGGGTGTGCACTTTAGGATGTGGGGTCTTTGCTCCCGAGTTGTCATTAGCTTCATGGCTACTACATTCTGCAAAAAAAGACAAGCAGCAACCACGATGGGTTGTTCCCCATCACCCATGTAATTACTGATTGTTTTGAGGAACCATAGTTTGCAAATATCTATCCTTTGAAAACACCCCTTTAACCTGCACAAGGGGTTTCTCTTGCAATGGATGAATGGCTAGTTCACAGGTGTATATTTACAGATGTTCTGTTTACTGTCTAGCCAGGAGATGGCTCTATCTAGCCATTCCCAAAGGACATCATGATTCTGAAGCTAGAGAGAAATGGTATTTCTTTGGAGAAGTGTATTTAAAACTGGTATTTTAATGTGTGTTTCATGAATTTCATGATACCTGTAGGGAAAAGCTTGAATGCTGAGTCAACTCATGCTGTTAAGCCACTGAGATTTCAGTCCGTGTCACTTGCAGGAAGAGAGAAAGGAGGACTACTGATCCACTCTTTGGTACTTAAAAGTTGTTGACCACTCTCTCTTTAATATGCTGCAAAAAGTGAGGAGAGCACTTGTCAAGAGTTTTATGTGCTGCACAGAGTGAACTATGACATGGAGGTCTTACATGTATGTAGATTTTGTATTTAAAGGGGTAAAACCTGACCATGAATTGTAATTTTGAAGTATTAATAAAGATGCTGATGATCACAGTTCTTGAACTACTGTACTCTTGTGTCATGTAAATGTGCACAAGTGAATCTTTGCTGGTTAGGTGAGGTAAAGTAACTAACGGCTATCTTGTCTAGAGTCAGTTTCTTAGGCCAAGGAAAGCCAGGGTGTTTTTCTGATGGGCAGTAGCTTTTTAACTGTTAATTCTTTCTAAAATCAAATTAAAGCCAGGTAATTGGCTAGTATAAAACTTCTTATAGTTCTTATGTTGTCTTCTCTGTTGCATTGCAGATTACTTGTTTAATTTAGAGCCACTTTGATGGATCTATAGAGTATTAAGATTTCGTCCAATTGTACTCTCTAGTGGTAACAAATGTATTCTCTACTGGTAACAAATGTTGCTAATACTACTTTGTGTATGCAAACAGTACTGAAAAAGGAGGAAACGATTTCCAGCCTGTAAGGCTTCAAGTGAAGTCTTTGTCACAACTCTTGAGTTCCAGGCACAAAAATGCTACATGATGTATTTGAAAGTGTTGTTATAAGATTGTCCGAAAATGACCAGTAATTATTATTTTCTACTTCTTAATATTTGGTGACATTTTCATCAGTGTTTAATGCTGAGACATCAGCCTTCAATTTGTAAAAAAAAAAATAAATATATATATACACGTTTAAATTCAGTCATTTCTACTGAAACAAGAAAAGCAAAATATAAGCAGTTTAACATTGCAATAAATATGGCAATGTGATGGGTAGCATCTGTTCTCTGGAGATAGGACTTGATTTAGGTTTTCTGGAAGTTGCTTGGTTTTCTGTTTTTCTTTATTTGCTGCTTCCTTTACAGACAAGATGACTTGCATTTTTCTTGATATAAGAAGCCTATGTGATCTTGAGATAAGAATCTCACATTGTTCAACAGTTCTGGGAAAGCCTGGCTAGTAAATATGAGTAAAATTGGCATTATTTTTCTATCTTCTGAAAAGCTGGACTTCTTTGTGAGGTTTCAGGGTTTGGAGACATGTGAATGTAGTTGTTTGCTTGTTGTTTGTTTTTATCCCCCAGCCGTTTTGCAAACTGAGTAGCTTTTGGCCACACAAGGTCGACTTGTTTGGATGCTGGTTTTTTTTGTTTTGTTTTTTTTGGGGTTGGGTTTTTTTTGTGTTGTTGGTTTTTTGTTTTGTTTTTCGGGATTTTTTTCCCCTGAGACTTAATACTTAAATATTTATATAGTAAAGGCGTAATACTTAAATATTTATATAGTAACTCTCAATGATCTCTTAGAAAATCTGTATGGCTGAGCCATCTGCTGTAAATGTTTTGCAGTGTGACAAAAGTATGAAGATCAAATCAGTGGAGGGAGCTGTGTGGAAGAACAAGGCTTTCTTCTTTTTGTAGCTGTGAAGTAGGATGATTTAACAGCTAGTTGAGGAGCAGCTGAGATATCTTTATTACCACTCATTTTAGAGAAGGGTGGGACAGTCAGGTGAGGAAGGAACATCTACAGTCATGTAAAGAGAAGTGATTCTGAACTCCTGACACATCTAAGCACAAAAGGATCTAGAAAGCAGACTTAAGCTTATTGTGAATCTTTGATTTACTTCTTCGTGTTCTAACTCTGAGTAAGTATGGTTTTTAGTGCAGCACTGTGGTATAGAAGGCTTGCATTAGTAAACTTTTCACTTGAGGTTCACAACAGCTGGTTGTTGAACATGTCATTTTGCCAAAGTTAAAATAAGATATTTAAGAAAGAAGCTTTTTCTCCAAACTTGTGCTTGCATGTAATTAGTAGGTTTAAACTTTTCCATCTGCTTGATTGTTCTTTTGCATTACATAAGTCTTCAAGAACAGGTTTAATTACCTAATTAAGGCTTTGGTTATTATTTCCTGTGGAACATTTTAATTACAAATAAAATCTGAGGTGAAGTATCTAATGTTAAAGGAGAAGGTTTGTTCTGAGACTTTACAGCCATTTATGCTGGTGTAACTTAGTAAATGTTTCCATATGAAACCCTGGGGAGCAGGAACTCTTACATATATCCACTCACAGGAACAATTCCTCTAAACGTAGCCTGCAGAACAGAGTTTTGAAGTTGCTTTCAAGCCACCTTTGCTTAAATCGAAGTAGGAGGCCGAAAAGATATTGCAGTTAAGTGGTATATGTTCTTTAAATTCTTGTTTCTTTCCTTTGGTGCAAAGGATGGTGGATTAGTTGCCTAGATCTTCATGGACTGGTGGTCAGGTTCTCCACAGCATGTGTTTTTGAAGGTTTGCCAGGGTACAGGACAAGAAATTGAATTTCTTGAAAATTTACATCACTGAAGTATTAAAAGGTATTTAGTTCTTTAATGACTTACTGAAAATAAATCAATACATTGTTTTTCTTCATGATGAGAAGACATTTATCACAGACATTTACTTTCTCCAAGCTCTGGATTCTGAGGGAAGAGGTTCATCTTTCAAATGAGATGCTGAAACCTGGAAGCAGTTTGGCTGAACTGCTTTTCTTCAGAATTTTGACTTTTCAAGAGATCAGTGGCATTTTATGCGGGAAAATGCTCTTTTCCTCTATCCCTCAATCCTCAAGAAAATCCAAGTCAAAACCTTTTTTTCTTCTCCCACAGCTGTTTGCTCAACAGCAAAAAGCAGATAATCCAGTGTTGACGACAATGGCTCAAGCACTAATGCTTATACAATCACCTGAGCTTTGTTAAACAAGAACTGAAGTTTTAGTGTGGAAAACACTTTCAAAATAAGAAAAGCTTACTCAGAAAAGGACACTAAATGTCAAGTCCACAGACTGCTTTTGTAGAGAAAGTCACATTCTCCTTTTTACACTGAAGGAGGTGAAACTGAGTGGTTTGGCAGAAGCAGAAAGTTTTATTGTTGGAAAGGAGTTTAGGAATTTCAGTTTAGTGGCTTGCACACACCCTTCTATTTACTTAATTAATTATTTTAATAAGGATGTGGTCTGAGATGCAGGATTTCTTGAGTGGGGGTTTTAGAGAGGCAGTCTTGCTTGACAATTACATTCATATGTGCTTAATGCTATTCACTGAAAATGCAGCACAGGCAAAGCTCCACAGATGAGCTCCAGAAATACATCCCTGGTGAGGGAGAGGAATATCCACAGTACATTTGCCATGGTGAAGCAAATGTGGTTATAGATACGTGCTTGCATTCAGGCTTTCCAGTGACTGGAAAAGTGGTGGTGGAAGCAAAACAGATTTTCATGCTGCTCACCAGAAGAAGTAAAAGTCTGCACGCTCAGTGAGCCTGTTGCGGGGCTGGCAATGAGAGAGGTTAACCTTTTTCTTCTTTCTTAGTGAAGCTTTATGAAATACCAGTTCTGTGGATGGTTCTTGGTCCAAGCAGAAAACGGTTTGCCTTTCCTTCAGAAGCCCATGTATGGCTCAGAGCTCTGGAATACAGCAAATGAGGCAGCGGGAGGACTTGTGTCACCTGACTGCTATGTTAGTGCTTTAAGAAAAACATCCCTGGCTTTACACAACTATAGATATTTAGATTCTAGCCATAGAATAAAACAATGAATAAAACCCCCCAAACAACAATTTAAGGCTTGTTAAGCTTGGCAGGGATTTGGAGTTAATTTATTTCAGGTCAAATGCATCTTGTACCCACACAAATAATTAAGAAAGTTATCTGAAACTTGTTTGCATTAATTACTCTGAAAACAAATTTACTGAATGCAAAATAAATTATTCCATCATAAAATATGTGGAGGTACTTCTTAGAAAAAACTACTTTGCATCTTTTAGCTGTCAGCATGCTTTTTTAAAATTGTTATTACTTGCGTGTCTCAGCCTGTCTACTGTTGTGTCCTTAAGTGCTCTGGAATAGTCTTGCCTGTGTGTGTATACTTTCATATACATGCAGCGTGCATCTTGTATCATGAGAGCCTGCAGCCCAGTGTCACTGTTGCAGTTCAGTCTGTGCGCTCTGCTTCCCTGTTGTCCTGGCCCCAGTATCTTTTTCCCTCTGCAGCTCTAGGTCCTGTCCTGAGAATAGTAACCAAAGTGTTGAAATAACTTCATTTTACATATTTTTCAAATGGAAGAGGAGGAGTGTGTCTGGATCAGCGTTGCAGGGAGGTCATAAAAATGGAGATGGTCTTGGGGAGAAAAAGTCTAATGTGGTCGCTTGTAATAGAAAGACTGATGATGAGGCAAGTCCTCCTTTTGCCAGGCAGGCTGTCAGGGATATTGTTGCCATCACAACATAGTGGAGGGCACTGCTGAATCCTGGGGATCAGAGTCCTCCAGACCAGCACAGCAGGGTATGGGGAGCAGAAGTGGGAGGACAGCATGGTGGTGTTTCTCTGCCTCCTGCCCTCTGTCCCCAGAAGCAAAGTCCTTCAAGTGGGCAAAACAAAAGAAATGGGCTTGTATCCATGTTAACTCTCTAATATAAAATAAGAGGAAAGAGAAAGCAGTCTCAAATATCCTCCAACGCATAGTCAGACCTCTCATCCCAGTATTTTTCACTGCCTGTGAGTAGTTCTGTTGATTTACATGGCTCAATGGAAGTTGTCCTCTGTTGCCTTTCCCTGTGCAGCAGCTTGTGTTTTAGCCTGGGGCTTTGGGTCTCCCTGAGAAGCTTTACTCTACAGATTTCTGAATCCCTGCTCAATCTGCTGCATTGGTGTTGGCTTTTTCCCAACACTGCCAGTGCTGACTGTGCTGCTTATTTATCCCACTGGACTTCATTAAAATAAAGCTTTGGTATCACTTTTAGGGTATTCAGTACATCAGCACTGTTTGCATCTAAAGCAGTTATATGTCAAATACCCAAAAGTTTGACTGAAAGCATCAGTCCTTTCTGATTTTTGTCAAGGACTGGAGTTCTATTTGAAATTTATCCTTAAACAGCTTTGTATTTCCAACACTTTTCTACTTTTTTTTCTTCTACGAGCATCTGTTTCCAGGTGGAGACTGTTAGCTCTCCTGTTCACCTGAATCCCCTCTGCTCCTGGGTATCATAGCTGCTTGTTGGGATGGGGATAGGGAAAGAGGTTGGTTGTTAAATCTCTTCAATCCTTTAGCTTGTGGGAAGATGGTGATTCATCCTTTTAGCTTTGACTTGGAGCATTTCTAGACCCCAGATGTTGTGTTCCCAGTGTTCCTGGATTGGCTGCACTTCCTTGGAAACAGAAGCTTTAAGGGAATGCAATAGAGACATCCAAGTTTAGCAGCACAAGAGCTATGCAAATGCAGCTGTATCATTGCTGGCCCAAGCTGGATATCCAGCTGCACTGCATCATGTGGATTTATGAGCCTCAGTCTCCACTAGCTCATGAAATTCTGTTTCTGATGTGTTGCTTGTGTAGGCATGCACATCTTTGCAGATTCAGCTGCTCAGGGATCTGCCATTGCAAGTACCGGCTCTTGAGCTGTGATGGGCAAGGAGCCAAACAGCCATATGGCAAAGGTCATGTTGCCTAAAGACTCTGTTTGGGAGTCATATCTAAGCTTTGAACCCTCAACTTCTGGATGTAATAGCCAGGTATTCAATTTTGAAGCGCTCTACCAGGAAATGAGTGGGCAACTCTGACCCTTAAACTGCAAAGGAGGATGTAAAGTTTCTCTTTACTAACACCATAAAATGAACTCTCTAGCAAGACTTTTCCTAGTGAGATGGTCTTAGAAGGTGATGAGCAACATGAGAAAACCAAAATGGATGATGGAGTAGCTTAAGATAATGACATGAATAAAGTTATTATCTCTTTTGGATCAGTAGTAACTATTTTTGAAAACCTAATCCAACAGTTTCTGGTAAACCTTTACTTACCAAGTTGTGCTTTGTTCATTTCCCAGGGCTATCCCGGCTTGCTTATGTTACATGATAATGTTAGGCATGTAGTTTTTTCAATAAATACTTATTTCTTCCTCTTGATCCAAGAAAAAGGTATTTCAGGATAAATTAACATTGCAAAATCTTATTTTGGTGTTTTCTTCATTTTTCCTCAAGTAATGTTACAAAATGACAGGTTAGTGTCAGCTAAAGCAGTGTTGTTAAGGAGAACCATCTAGGTATTAACTGGTGAGATCTTAGCAAGCTTTTCATGCCTAGAGCTGTTTTGTCAGTCAAATTCCTGCTTATGTATGTGTTGGAAAAGTGATACTAAGTGAACTGTTCTCCTTGGGTTAAAAATTACATGTGCATCTTAGCCTACTGTCCCTTAGTATTGTACTGTAAAATTTGTCAACACCAGTGCACAATGGAATGATAATTAAATGCCCTGCAGATCACTTGTTTTAAACAGGCATGCGCAACACAGGTGGAAACTCATGACTCTGGAATGCATTTAATGCTTACTAAACTTGAAGCCTTACCAGTACCTTTTTGTCTTTATCTATAAAGTCTACTTAATGTTGTTACATCCTTGAGGATCATGAGTTATTTTTCAATAATGCTGTCTTGAGATTCCTTCCAAAAAGAGAAATTAATATATTGCATAATAGAGGGGAATGGGTGGATGGTCCCTGGTAACCGCTGGAGTAATGAACCCTTCCTTGGGCATGGGTTTAGAGCATCCTCTGGCAGAGTGCTGTAATGGGTGGCTGGGGAAGTACAAGTGATGGGGCCAAGTGTGTACATCTAAACCAACCTGTTTACAAAGACACACAGACTCATCTGTACAGCCTGCCTCTGATATGCAAGCATTGAGGTCTAAAGAAACTGGGCAGCTCTAGAGGAAGGACTCTGGTGTACGTGACGTTTGTGTAGCCATACCAGTACTCATCTGGTAGACTTAAGGCACAACTGTTTCCCTCTAAGCAAAAGAGACAGTCCTTACTAAATACATTGGATGAAAACAAGACCAGTGTTTTTATTAGTGCTTGCTAGTATAAATATTTAAAACATCTACCTAATTCCTCCAATTCTGTCATCTTCATTCTTTTTCTCTGAAAAGCAGGTTCTTTCTGGAAATACTGCTCCTTACAGAGAGAAGGCAGGTACTAATTTTTATAGATAAATGATTATCCAATAGATCAGAGGACTGTGTGTGTGTTTCTGTACTCCTGTGACTAAATGAAAGATAATGCAGTAGAAGGGAGGTGAGAGAGGAAGAGACTACATGTGTGCAAGTCACAACCACAAGGTGTATTTCTTTGCTGCTGGGTGGCATGCAAGGAGAGGGTATATAAATGTACTCTAGATAAAATGGAATAAAGCCCCAAGACAAAACTGCTTATAATGTGTGTGTTTTATCCACATCAGCCTATCACCAGTGCCTTGTGGTGGGGGGATACGTGTGTTGCTACCTGTTTGCTAAGGTGAGGGATCTGCAGCCTCCCAAGGTGTTGTGTGTTGGTATAAACTGCTCTTACAGTTTTGCTGCTGGGGCAGGTGAAAAATGCTTGGGGCTGATACGGTGTAACTGGATGGGATAGTATAGTAGCTTTCATTTGCATCCCATGTCCTTCTTAACCACGCTTGTATATACCAAGCACAGGAGGTCCAAGTGAAAGTTTCCTTTTCACTTCTGAAGGGAAATAGAATAACTAAAAAAAAAAAAAAGGTAAATCCATCAGGAAAGATTCAGTCTAAACCTTAAGTTTAAACTGCTCTCTAGAATTAAACCTTAATTTAAT
Organism: Ceyx melanurus; assembly: GCA_024611195.1. Classification (NCBI taxonomy): domain Eukaryota; kingdom Metazoa; phylum Chordata; class Aves; order Coraciiformes; family Alcedinidae; genus Ceyx; species Ceyx melanurus. Next base: position 15,860 of record JANHGL010026467.1, on the reverse strand, counting down.
CAGTTTGTTTGTACTTTCAACAGACAGGTTTTAGAATAGATGGCTTTGGTTTGCTGTGGGTCACATGTTTACTCCTATGTGTAAACTGTGGCCTGTTGATCAGACAGGAAATGTTTTGGGCTGAAAAGCTTCCTGTAATGTCCTCATTCATGTGAAAATCAAGCAGCTTAGCTGTTGCAATCTTTTCTGGCACTTCTTGTTACCCGTGTCCCAAGGGTTACATGCAAACAGGTCGAGGGAACTGTACTGCAGACCTTCAAAAGAAATTGCAGAGCTGTTTCCAAAGGATGCTGCTCCATCCAAGCAGATGGTTGGCTGGAAAAACAAGGCTTGGAGTCTGGGACAGTTCTCTGAATAAAGTTTGGAGAGACCTAAGTGAAAAATTAGTTTTAAAAGATGAATGACAAGCAAACTTCTTGCTCTCGGGGCAGGAGAGTTTTACTTAAAACATATGGCTTATGTGCAAGGAAAGGTCACAGATCAAATGCTGGGAAAGGTTGAGGCTCGTCATCTAAAATCTAGATAAGGGTTTGTGTTTCCAGCACTGATGCAAACTGTCAGATGTTGGATGACTGTGTACACACATTAATATGTGTGATCTATACGATGTGATCCTGTGGTAACTAGAGAATGGCCCGTTGGTTCATGTTGACTGTGCCCAGTCTCCTTACCTTCATTCCATAGAGCAAGATAATAAACAAACCCCATGTCCCTTTAATCATCCAAGGCAGTGCTGACTCTCCTGCCTACGTGCGTGGCCAGTTCAAAACGTATCCAGGCTGGTGTGTCAGACAAGCAGCTAATCAACAGATCTTCTCTTCCAAATGCCCTCTCCTGTAAGATCTCCTCAGTAATACTGCTGTCTGCCTGTTTTCTCCTGTGGGAAGGAGGGTTGCAGGTCTGTGGGATATAAGCAAGTCGTACTGGCCCTGGCTCCCTGCTACAGCAGGTTAGTTGAACTTTATACTACAGTAACCCCATTTTTCTCTTGGTCAGGTACAGCTTCCCCTGTACCTAGGAAAACATGGGGACCTGCTTTGGGAGTAGAGAGGCATGTGATGGATTTGCTGCGTTTGACACGACTTTAATTACCTGCTTTTCATTTGCCTAGCGAAGACTCTGACCTCTGCATGAAAAAGTCTGTTGGATAGTGATGGCATAGAGAACTTGGCAAAAAATCAAAGCATTTACAGCATCTATATCTTTTGAAGTGCCTGTTTAATAGTGCCATTGTCATGCCAGTTGGAGGCAACACTTCTCTTTGCAATTGAAAGGCTCAGCAGAGCTAGCTGATAAGTGCTGGTGCCCTGCTGGGAAATTGACCCTTTGAACTGGGAAGAATCCCTCCAGATAAGCAAGTAATGGAATTTTTATCAGGCCTTCCTTTTTATTGTAGCATGTTTAGAGTTGTCAGTCTTTCTATGCAGCAAAAATGTTTTCTCTCAAGTCTAGTAGGTATGTGAATAATGTAAAAATCACACTTAAAAGATGCTGCTTCCAAGGCTTGGAAGGAATAGGTGTGCTCTCAGAAAATGGAAAGGAAGCAATGACAAAATAACAAACGACCATTGATTTAAGTGCCCAACTTGCTGAGCATCCTAACTCCCAAGGGAGAGGAGTTGTGAGGATTTTTTTAGCATCTTCATAGGACAATTACAGTGTTTTTCACAGTCAACATAAATTTTTAATATAAAAAAAAAAGTCAGAAAATGTATTTAACAAACTTCTATTTTCATTTCACTGTAGAAATAAATGCTGTCTTATACAATAAACCTCATAGATGTATTTGTATCTAAAAATATGGCATTCTTCTTAACAACATAACAATGTTTGCAAGCAAAGCATTGTTAAGCAGTAGGCTTCTTCTGTGCTGGGACAGTCTGCTTTTACTTAAAGCAGTGATCAAGCTTTTTGAGGTTTTTCTCTCTAAGCCATAAAGCTGAACCATTAGACTCCTCCTCAAATCTTGGTACCAAAAAAATCAAAGAGAAGAAAACTCAAATTCAGACTTGACCCAGTTTTGAGCCTTGTTATGTCCTTGTCCTGGACTATTGGTATTTTCCAGTATGAACATCCCAGGAAACCACAGCATGAATCCTGTGGAATGGCTGCTGTCATCTGTGGGAGTGTTTGAGTTGGTTCTGGATTGGGATGTTGCCTATTCAGCCTGCAAAATCTGTTTGGCAAAGCAGCGGTCTCTGGCAGGCTGCACATCCAATACAGATGGTTTGAGTTGTGAAGCTTGAGCCAATAATGCAGGAGATATGGCTCTATTAAATATATTAATCTGCACAGATCCATCTCATGGATGACCTGTAGAACAAAAGGCAAGTATAAGGAAGGGTGTTGGGAAATGATGTGGGAAGCGGCTGCCGCTGCAGTGGAGCACAGTCACATGTTGCTCTGAGTAAATTAATCAAGTTCAGGCTGACATTCCTTCGTGTCAGGTTTCCCCTTTGGTCTCCCTAAGACACTGCTGCAGTGGAAAACCTTTCTCTCCAAATAGTTTTATCCCACTTAAATTGCTCTTTAAAATGTGCTTTATTTCTTGCTAACAATATAGCACAGCAGTGCTATATTAATGGATTTGTAATTTCAAGAAGGGGGGCAAAAGCTGACATATGGCAAATACATGCTTTGGTTCTGGTAAGCACATGATTTTGAAGATAAACAAAGCTGTTTCCTTATCCTCAGCATGTACTTATTTTGTTTTGCTGATAATGAGAAAAAAATAACACTGTTGAACATGATTGAAAACAGTGGTATCCTCTGAAATTAATGTCTGTATGAATGACATTGAAAGTCTCTTAGCTTCTTTGCATTCACTCGAAACTAGAGGTCACTTGTAAGTGCAAGATGCGATTAAAAAAAATCATCCTAACTCAAAAGTAGCTTCAAATCTCTGATTTTGTTTTCTTTTCAGTCTTTTCTTCAACAATGGTCTTTTTGCATTTCCTTCTCAAATGTGTAAGCTAAAAATATTTTTATTAAGAATTGGATTCTATCAAAAAGTTTCCAAATGATGCAAAACTTTTCAGCAGTATTTTATGAGATGCATGTTTTATGTTGAAGTTTCTGTTTCCAGCACTTGGGTTGGAATCATAGTTCCAAAATGTTGTTTTATAAGTTTCCTTATAAAAGCCTAAAAATTGAGGGAAGGCAGCAGTTACTCTGCTATTTGACATTTTAAAATTAAAGTCAGTAGAAGACTTCTCAGAAGCCCAAGACTACATCTGGCTGGGCAGTGTTTCATTTAGTATTAACTGGTCCCCTGACCCTGAGACCAGATTCCAGGCTGCCCAGACCCATGTTGTGTAGCCCTTGCCAGTAGCTGCACTGCACTGTGTACCCCAACACACACATGCCCTTCACAGAGACATCACTCTGTGGGATTGTCTTTTCTGTTGAGAGTAAGTGCTGCCTGTGGTGGGGTACTACATGAAAGCATGGATTGAGTGGTTCAAAGCTTCTTTGAGCTAGTGCTGGAGGACTGTGGTGGCAGGGTGGAGATAACCAAACTAAACTTTTTTTCTGTTCCATCAGGTGGGAACAGTACATGGCCTTTCCTATATCCCACTGTGTCCAGCAGTGCTTGTTGCTCAAAACCGTGTCACATAGCATAGCACCAGTGGAATGGTATAGCTGGGTGACTGCAGGCTGGTGTTTGAGCTTGTGCCTTGGCCCTGTTAATGTTGCTAGTGCAGAGGCAGCTGGAGCAACTTTCCCATAAAAGAGGGCAGAGGAACTCTTAACTGGTTCTTGGCTGTAGTGGCTGGCTGTGTTTGATACTGCATGGGCTGCAGCTGCACCAAAAGCTCATGGCATGTGTCTTGCTGGTCCTTCCACCTGTGCTCCAATGTGAGTGCTCTCCATTGCAGCCTGAGGTGGGCCTTAAGACTCTCAGCATGGTCCTCTAGCAAAAGTGCTCAGTATGACCTGCACACTACAGCTGTCTACCCACTCTGCTTCTGGGGGTTTCCTTGTTGGTGACTGCCTGCCTTCAAGAGGACAGTGAACCAGAAGTCCCCAAAACACCATTCTGCACTGTAAGATAAATACACAGGTTATTATTCATAAACAGTACATGAGAAGTTAATCTAGGGCATAAAAAGAAGAGCTAAAATAAGGAGGTGCTATGATGATTAACCCTTTCTGGGACTGAAAAGAGGTCAGTGGTCTGTCCAGAAAAAAAGTTGGCCAATGGTGCCTTACAATACTGTTTTAGAGGTAGCATCACCTCTAATTCTGAGGTCACTGAAACAGAGAGTCTCACTGAGATCATGGGAAGGGAAGGTGATGCCATCAAAACCGGGAACATAGTATATAAAGCCCCCTGGCATAACCTAGGCTTGGTCTCAGTTTCAAAGACAAGACCCTTATAATAAAAAGCCCAGCCTCCAAAGTGGATTCTCTCCACCTAATGTGAAAAAATGTCTTCATGCTCTGGAGTTATGAGAGGAGAAAGGGAAGAAAGTATGCAATTTGGAGACCCTTTGATTTATTTATTTTCCTTTATTGTTTAAAATAGAGAGGTGACATGCCTTCTTAGCTGTTTTTATGGACTGAGCTGTAGATGTAAAATTGTTTGACCCCTTGTTGCTAATGTGGTTATTTTATCCTACAAAGTGGCTGTATTGTGAACATGTAAAAAATCAGCAGGTGGTTTATGCTTCTTCATCATTCTTATTAATGATTTCTTCTAACATCTCTCATACAAGGGTTCAAGTTCTGCTCTTTGAAACAGTTGTACAACTATGACGGTAATTAGATCAACACCAGTGACCAAACTCGGCCCTCTCTCCCTAGAGGGCTTCTCCTGTTTTGCTGATGTTACTGCCTAGGAGCAAGGGAGAGCCATGCAGAGCAAAAACATATTATGTAGCTGAAAAAATGGATGTTGTTGCTGTGCTGGACTTCCAGAGAAGAAATGTGCATGCTCAAACCTTTACTAATCAAGTTCCAGTCATTCAGAACAAACTAAGCTAATCATCAAATATTTAATGGATGATATGAGGCAGCTGTGCTTTTAGCGTTCTTGTATCGTTACCCCTTACCATGTAATATGTTTTCTTGTAAAATAACCATAATTTCTCTGAAAATCTGAAGAGTGTCAAATTAATTTCTCCACTGTTGTGAAAAGATTTTCTTTGTCTCCACTGAAGTGCCAAAGTAGTGAAATGTTGATGAGTGATGTACTATTTTACAGTATTGTCAAAGTAGTATTTAAATAAGTAATAAATCTTTGCAAGACAAGGTAGTGTCGACCCATCTTTCAGGTGAGGAAAGCTGAAAAACGATGTAAAGATTCTTCTGGAAGTCTATGAGCAGTCACAGGAAGGTGCTGCTAAACCTTGATCCATATTTGAAGAGCTGAGTTGGTATCATGCACTCTAATTTCTGCTGCTGTGAAAGCTACCATGTTTTTCTTGAAATGTTCTGTATAGATCTAGTGATATAGAAGCTCATTCTGGCTCATAGATCATAATCAAAAGGGTAACATACAAGTGTCTTGCTGGAAAATGTGACTGGCATTGTTTATTAGGCAGTGGGCACTCTTGGTATTGCTTAGAATAACTAAGAGAATATAGAGCTCTGCCTTGGGTAGTCCGTGTTCTCCCAAAAGCCAAATGCCCAGTGTTTGAGGGATTTGGTCTTTCCCAAGACAGACCATGCACTTAATTATTGCCTTGCTGTTCGGAGTAGAAATTGGCTCTCTAAATGATGGGATTTGCTTTGGGTTCTCATTAAACGTTGTGTGCCATGGTGTGACACACGATATGCCCTGTGGTGTGTCGTGCTGTGATGCTAATCACCATTCCATAGGAAAGAGGAGACCAGCTGCTCCCTGGTCAGCATGTCTAAACAGACCCGCGCCCAGCAGGCTACCGCTTCATTCGCACTAATGGATGAAGAACTGGCCTCATAACACTTATGTAAATGAGGCTAATGATCAGGGGGAAAAAAATGCAAAATAGTTTTCATTTATTCATAGAGATTAGGTATAACTAGAGAGAATAGCTGGATCCCAAAATTTGCTCTCCAGCATTTATTTGTTGGTAGTACAAAATGTGAATGGTTGGTTCCACTGTTTGTCTCTTGTGAAGTTACTAACTTCCCATAGAAGTTGAAGTATGTATGCTCTTAAGCTCTCATTCAGAGATTTACAAGGCTTAATGGGGAAAAGCTACAGATAATTGGCATCTCCTAAAGAACTCGGTCATTATCACTGTGTGGTAACAGATCTTTCTTGAAAATCTACTGCTGGGAGGACCAGTGTATTGATTCTGGTTTTTGACCTTTTTACATGAGCTCCACTGTCTCTTGTAGATTAGAGAAATCAGGAGGAGGCAACCTGGTCATTGCAGTTGTGGCAGCTGAATAATAAGATCATACTTAGAATGAAGGTGCTATTTTAGCATCTAAAGTGTGGAGTGCTGGCTCCCCTCTTCCTCACTTGTGAAATTTGTCACTCCTCTCGCAGGTGTGTCATTGCAGTGGCACAGCCACATGATCATTCATGGCATGAAGAATCAATCAGTTATGGTGCTATAGTCTAATGGTATCAAGTGGGAGTTGATCTAGCTGCAATTTTAACAAATCATCATCTACTTGGGTACTTCAGAGGGTACCAAATGCAGGTTTCTGATCCTACACTACAAGCTGGTTTTGGGGTGCAGATTTCTCTAAGTGTAGCCTTCCTGGTGTGATGTGAAGAGGTAAATCCAGCCTTACATACACAAGAGGAACCTGAGTAACACTTGAAGTTCTATGGTCCTTACACAGAGCCAGTCTGGGTTGTATTCTGTAGTTTAATGTGGTGCAAATTAGCTGTGTAAAATTCTGTGAGACAGTTTCACTCCCACAGAGCTGGCACTTCTCTGGACTTCTGCATGGTAACTAACTCTTGCCAAATTTTAGATGTTATCAGCACACCAAGAATTGATTGAGAAAGGACTTTCTTATCCAGTTCCATAATGACAACCAGTTGATTGAGAAAGCAATGGCAGTATTCTCCATTCTGTAACAAATCTTCTTGATGAAACTGTAGTTAATTTTTGCTTTTTTAAACATTTTTTTTTTTCTTTTAATCTGTCCATTAGTAATCTGTTATGGTCCTCTTTCTGTGAGTAGAGCTTGCATCAATCTGGAAGTGTGGGGAGGATATCTGCTGATGAAACCCAGCCATCCAAACCTAAAAAGTGATTCTTGCCCTTGCTCTTTGTTGCAAGAAGTGTTTCTTGCTTTAAAACTTGACTATTGCAAGGTTCAGAGTACCTTCAGAAGACTCAACTCCTTATTACGATGTGGCCAGGCCACATCATAATGACAAAACAGCTGTCAATCAATTGCATTTACAAAAATGGTGTAACTATCGCTGAATTATCATAGACTCATTGCTTCTGTGTATCAGGGCAGGAGAATGATGGAGTACCACTGAAGAGAAAGTAGATGATGAATGAGGAGGGAGGGATGTGTGCAGCACAAAAATCCAGAGATTATATCAAGCTGGAGAGTAATTTGTATATGGCTGTTGTGAAATATTTATTTTCGTCTTTCCTCAGCTTGCTAATTGTCTGAAAGTTAATCTTGTTTTAGCTGCAGATAAGCTAGCAGCTCGGGAAAATACCCAACTTTACAAGTACTAAAGAGCTGAAAACCTAGAATAACACCAAACACCCGTGAATATTCCCAGAGCTTCTTATAGACTCTGTATGTGACAACTGCTATTTCTCAGACCTGTAAAAATGCCGTATCTTGACAAATCACCTGTCAGGCATATCTGAAGTAATCAAATGTCTCTGATACTCACAGGTTTTAATTAACAAAACCTGTTTTGTTAAATTTAAGGGTTTTGCCTTGAGTTCATATTGCTATCACAAATACTTGCTTTCAAAACCTGTTTAAAAGCTACCAAAACATTATGTAGTGGAAAGGTTGGATGTTTTTCTGCTGTCTCATCCTGAAAGTGATTGAACTTTTTCCTTAGAAACTGCAGAACTGCAGAAATTAATCTTGGACTGTCTTTGTGAAAGTGACATTTGAGCCAATTCCCTCAACCGCTGATGTTGGAACTCATAGCAGTGGTGAAATGCTTTTCTTTGTAGTGGCTGAATGTAAATACATTCTTATAGGGCTGGAGGTTGTCTGTCCTAGAAGTATGTGTTGCAGGTTGCGTTAGCACTTTTTCACTTCCATGAAATTATGGTACTCTTTTGAATGTAGGCATTATTACTCCAAGGCTACACATCCAAAGGCATCCATCCTCCCAAGCAAGCTGGTAAGAAAAGCTGGGACATACTGGCAGGCCCAGGTGGGTGTAGCTTAAATCTCGGAGGCTGCCAGATGAGTATCAGGTGTCTGGTATTGTCAAGCAGTTGCTGTTTCAGCAGCTGACAGTACTGTGAGGACTTAAGGATCAGTGGATGCTCGTGCAAAGGTCACTCATGTTAAAGATACCAGTTCAGTGTTCATATAACAATCTTAATTTCTTTTGTGTGCTTTATACTGAAACTACTGAAAACTAGGCAGAACTCATATCTTGAACAGGCCCATTTGGCCTTGAGCTTCAAGTGCAATGGAGATGAAGAGAACAAAAGGAGCATTTTTATGTCTCAAACCACCTGATCCTAAGCATCTATCCTTGTGATGAAGTGAAAACTTGGGGGAGAAATTTGACTCTTTCAAATGCTTTTAGACTGTTATCCTACTAGGTCTGGGGTTTTTACTGAGCTAGCACTCTTGCCTAATCTTTTTCTTCAGTTCTTACCTGTGTGTCCATAATCCCAAGGGCACTTGGCAGGCAGCTGAGAGACATGCTGGTGAAGCCATCTTCTCTGGTTGCCTTTTGATGTGGTTCTGATGTATCAGTGGAGTTATAATAGCAACCTACTGACCAGGAGTAGGACCATCCCTCTGCTCTCTTCCTCCCATCTCCTCCCTAATACTGACAATTGCATTTGACTCATCTTGTAACAAACCAGTTCAGGAAGCTAAACCAGCACAGGAAAATTAACAATACTTGGGGGCGGGGGGAGGGAATTTAAAAAGCAACGGGGGGAAAAAAAATAGAAAGTATGTAACCTCCCAGACTGAAATTTTTCACTCTTAATCAGAAAGCCTGTTTGAGTTTCCCAGAAAATGTGCTGAATCATAACCTACCTAGGAAAAGAGGCAGCAAGCTTAAACCTTACATGTTTGCCCCACATTTTACTTGGTCACATTCATTTAGATTAATGTTAGTAAGGTGAAGTTTGTACTAAGACTAAAATCCTATTAAAAGTGATTTTTATTTGCCTAGGTATGTAAATGGGGGCTCACTTGGTGCCCATTGTGGAGCAATGGGATGCATTACAGCATTTCCATTAAGAACCAAGGCAGTAGGAAATTTTTTAACAAGATGGCAGTTTATGGAGATCTCTAATGCATTCAAAAAAGACACAGGAGTGAGATGGAAACCTTCATGGCTCTCATAGAAGAAATTTAGTTAGATGGAGGACTTTCTCTTATTCCTCACATTTTTGAGACTTGAGTCTCATTTCTATTTTAAGACAGTGACATGTTTTAAAACTACACACCTGACATTTTTTACATCCTTCTTGCATCCCTTTCTTCCTCAAATGACCCATGAGATTACTTTGAAATATACTAATAGTTAATCTAAGCATTGTTTTCGCCCCTGTATTTGTAATGTGCTGTGGGCATGGCTTCTGGACAATAGCAGCAGAGCACTCTGCTGGCTACCTGTTCCAGTGACTTCTACATTGCCCTCCCTCTGCAGATTTTAAGCAAGAGGAGGCTACCACAGACCTTTTCAAATCTCATTTTTAGCTGAAAACTAAGTTTTCCCTGGATACAATGCTGCAGGACCAGTAGTAATCTTCCACATCAAACTTTGCCTTCATTTAGGAAAAAAATCCCAGCTGGTTGACTTTAAGTTTAGGCTGTTGAAACCCAGCACCAGGGCAGATTACTCATGCAATGAAACCGTATCAACTGTGTTTGGAATGTGTTTTTAAATATAAGTTTAAATATTTGTTTAAATATTAAATATTAGTTTCTTTACATGGATGCCCTTCTCTCAGGGTCTCTATGTGTTTGTGTCTGTGTTGACCATAGAAGAGCCACACATTTCGCACCATTTCCTTTTTTAATCAAAATCATTTTCCAAACCAATTTAGATAAATTGAGAGGACCTCTTCGTAGGCAAGGCCTGAGAACAAAGCTCAACACAGATCAGAGTGACATCATTCATCATCCACATAGGCTTTGGCACAACACTCGGCTGCAAAGGCCCTCAATAAGCAAGCGGCGCATCAGCGCCGGCTCTGTGGCTCCCCGTTGCACAACAGTGTTTGCACTGGGGTGCTATTAAAAGCCCAGGCAGTGATTCCACTCTGCGCCAGCCTGCGTTCCTGGCAGCGCTCTACAGCCGCTGTGCACCGCTCGCTGCGCCCAGCGCAGGTGGGGAGCTGCTGGTAGGAAAGTAGCTGTGGGTAGGAAGGTCCCGCTTGGGCCTGGCGGCTGGTGGTTGTGGTGGTGTTGTGGGCACCCAGCTGGTTACCCCTGCCCTGTGTGACTGCGGGCTGCATGGAGACAATTATGGTAAAATTGAGATTGCTGCCTTTAGAGAGCCTGTGGGGTTAAGAGTTTCCAGATATGGCAACAGACCTGTTGGTTCAGGAGCAAGTCCTAGCCCGACCCAACAAGGAAGGGCATTTTAATGAAACTTTAATTCTTTGCTGATGAAGCAAAATAAGATTGTGGTTTTAAAAAATGGGTTAGTCTTCAACTGTGAAAGCATTAAGAAAAGGAAGTAAAATAAACGTCTCTCAGACATGCATTCCCAATGTGCACTAGCTGATGCCAGCCAGTCTTCAGGCCAGCGGTAGCTGGTGTAGCTCCTGTAGCAAGCTGCTCAGGCACTGCTTCCTCCTTGATGCCTGGTTGCTGGATGTCTTGGCAGCTTCTTGTGACATTTAGTTGGAGAAAATAAGATAATTTATTATTATTATTAATTATTTGCCTAATGCTACTTGATTTGCTCTCCTGAATTTTTAGTATTTCCACTGGAAGTTTTTTTACTTACTTTCTAAAGTTCTTTGGGACATTAGTCCTAGGGCAGGCAGAGAGCAGACTGTTAGGATCACAGGGAATTCAGCAAAGAGGAGGGTGGAAACTGAGCACCCTAACTCAGTCACAAACTTGTTGCATTTCACATGCATGCTTCCTTTAAATCTCTGTGCCTCCTCCTCTGTTACATATCTTGTCTTACAGATGCATGTCTTTCGCAGGGCTGGTTTTCTCTGTATTTTTAAATATTATTTTTAAACATTATTTAAATATTATTTAAAATAGGCAGAGATTCAGACTTTGAAGCCATCAATCTCACAAGGTGCTACATCTGTGCCCTTTATTTGCAGCCTCAAAAAAGAAAATACAGGAAGACAGAAGCTGGCCACATAGTTGAGAGGCCCTGGTAGATCAGTAGCTCCACTAGCACCTGGTGCTCCTGTTCCACTGTTGGTTCTGATCTTCTCCCTTTGGGTGAACAGGGGGGAGCAGTGTCAAATGGGGAGAGCAGAAGGAGGCCCTATGGCTGTAGGTGCAGAGTGGCACAAAGAGGGGTGGCTTTGTCCTGGGGACCCATTAGGGTTCTTCAAGGTGACAGCTTTGCTTCAAGACCATCCAGTGTGTCATGTGTCTCCTAGTGATCATATATAGTGGTAAAATTGTCAAAACTGTTCCCGCCTACGAAGGTCTGCTTCCGCACTGGCGTTCTTAACTGTGAGAGGAAACCTAGGGCCAGGTTTGACAAGATGTTCAAGTACCTAGGTGGATGTTCACAGGGGTTTCTGAACGCACCAAAGTGAACGCACTTGTATTTGAACTTTACATAAAGTGGTCTTGGAAGTCAAGCCATTTATGCATTGGCTGTGTAAGACCCTCTTGGCTTTGTTTGTAAGGCCTGTGACTCCCAGTTTGCCCAGAAGAGAGAGGGAGCAAAGCTGACAGAAGAGCCTGCAGCTCTACAACAGTCCAGCCTCACAGGAGGTGGTTCAGGTTTTCCCTTGTGCTAACACTGGCAGGCCCAGGGAACTAAACCTGCATTTTTTCACTGGGTAGGGTGTTTCCAGTAGATCAGCTCATACCTTGGTGAAACCACATCCCTTATGTAGACAGCTTTGCTGCCTCAGGACATAGACGTGGGACCACTGAAGGTGGAAAGGAACTTGGTGCTGTAAACATGTCCTAGAGCTCTCTGTGCTGTAGCCTGCAGGCAAGATAATGTTTGAGTCCCTAAAATTCCTGAAGGGCATACCTGCCTACCTCAGGCAGGCTTTGGTTTGTGCATAAACTCTTGGGGAGCAGCTGTAATTCCTGCTTGGTGGATGACTCCTGTGCTATCAGAAATATGCAAAACCTTTCTTGATTTATTCTGTTTCCAAACATGAAACCTGCTTTATTTTGAATAGTTTCCTCACTGACTTCTCTGAAAGAGTTATTAAAGATTTTTTTATTTTGCTGTTCTGGCTTCCATTCACCTTAGTCCATACTTTCACAGCTGACTCGTGACTTTTTATTTTAAATGAACAGGTGAGATTATGGTTAATTAAAACTCTTGGAGTGGAGGTGGTGATCATTAAAGGGTGATGATGTAGAGGGTGAACTCCTCTGCTTATCCACAGAACTCATCGGGTTTGAGAGGTGGGTGTTACGCCACTGTCCTACCTGGAGAAGCTGCTTCTGAAGCACAAGAGGTTAATGTGTTTTCTGCTTCTTGGTCTCTCTTCTTGGCCAACAAAGGTACTAATTACCTGTGTTATCTCGGGTTGTTCCCTGATGTGGATAATTGTGAACTGGGAAACCACACTGATAAGGTTAGGGAATTTCTTACAGGCTAGAGATCACCTCTGGCCTGGTCAGTACTGCAAGAAAGTTGTTACCTAGACTAAATTTGTGCTAATACCTTAGGGCAAGAGGTTCTATATCCATTACAGGTCCCTTGAAGTATATGGTTGAAGTTCTGCCCAGCCACAGTCAAGAATTTATAACATGCCTTAAAGGGCAAGTTGGTTTGTGCCTGTCCTCTTTTAGCTTTGGTTTTGTTTTGTGTTTTTTTTTTTAAGGCAGCATCTGTAACATCTTTTATGCTTCACATAGCAAGTATGTATGCTGTCATATTTGTTGTGTAAAAGTAATAATAATACAAAAAAATCATAGCAATGCATTTGTTCTTGTGGAAACCGTCTGAATCAAAAGAAGACAGGTAAAGAATGACTTTCACAATTTGCTAATGCCTTGGGGCAGTTGCAATAGGTGGTTCTTTAGCCTAACATTCAAGGGTACCCATATGAGTATGAGCACTGAAACATGAAAATCCAAGATTTTACCTTTTACTTAACTTTTGTTAAGTTTAAAATAATTGACTACTTGAAACAGTTTAACAAGGGCTGTAGTGGATTTAACAGGAGCTCTAACAGGATTTTCACTGGTACTTTAAAATCAAAATCAAATGTTCACACAGACAGTAATTTTAGGAATATCTTATTACCGTGTGGGTTCAGACTAAAAGATCGCAATGGTTGTTTTTGGCCTGATAGTCTTTCAGTGCATTGCCCAGAACAATACAGTACTTTCTGTGTTCAAGCCAGAAAAGTCCAGGGTAAAAACAGCAGGGCAGTCAACTATCTCTGCATGCCCTCAAACACTTCACTGTCAGGGAGAGCCGTTAGCAAGATCAGGGACAGTTTAACTGCCCAGGAAAGGAGGTTTAACATCTCTTCTTTGGCCTCTGTAGGTCAGGACACTTTGCAAACTTACCTGGAGCCATTGAGTTGGCTGTGCTGCAGAAGTCCCCAAACAAGACTCTCCTTTTTGCATGTGCTGTGCAGATGCAGTGAGCTCTCACTGCAGGGAACTGCTAAGGAAAGATCAGGCATGCCTGGAAAAGGAATTGACAATATATGCAAATTGTTGGTATTTAATCTAGTCGTGTAGTGGAGAAGAATAAACATTATTCCTGAACATTTCCATTTTTGATTAATGATGAATGGAGCTGGCAGATGTTCAGCTGGACACCAGATGGGGTCTGTTCAATCCAACAAACAGAACAGAAACGGTCTGGGTCTTGTAAAGCCATCGCTGACAAAAGCTCTGACAATTTCCAGTTCATCCAAGTGATACACCAACTTTGACCTCGACACAACTTGACAGTTTAGGAATAGAGTTGGTACAACCAGAGAAGCTGCTTATGGAACTGAAATGGGGTGTGGAATGATTGGAGCTGGTTAATTTGCTGGAGTTTCAGCAGGTTTTCTTTCCTGCTGCAGGAGCCATGGACTGCAGCTCTGATTTCATGGGGCTGCGGCTGGATCCGTGCGGGACATCGTTCATTGTCACCTAGGGTGACAAGTATACTTGGAATGTCTCTAAGCACGTCTCACGGCACGGTCGGTTTGTGATGAGCATCGCCTGGTTTTAATGTCGTTAACCCAGGTGAGGCTTGGCGGCTTGAGATCAGATATCCAGTGGTGGTCCTGATCCGTCAGTCTGTTCTCTGAATTTGACGATGTTTAATCGGCATAGGGGAGTTGGGGGGCGTGAGGGCTTTTCCCGGCCCGCTTCGAAACTCACGTGTTGAGGAATAAGGACGGGGTTGGGGACAAGGATGCTTCTGTGAGCGCCTCTGCCCGCGGCAGCTGTCAAGGCTGTCACCCCATAGCACCCTGCGGGTAAAGTCATTCAGATTTAGAATAATTAATTTAAATTCATGCAAATTCGGTTCCTGGGGGAAGCGATAAGTGTCTGCGAAGTACCCCGTCGCTTGTCCCGCACGGCGGGCTCGGGCGATAAGGCGGCCCCGGCCGCGGGACCTCGGCGCGGCGAGGCTGCATCGCTGCTGCCCGCTGCTTTTCGCAGCGAGTAGGGTGCGTGGGTGTGGGGGTTGTTGTGTCGCCTCTTTGCCCTCGAGATGCAACGCGAATAAATTCCCTTTGATAATGACCTCCCCAGGGAGACAAAGAGCGGGAGGGAAGAGGAAGGGAAATCTGACCGCGGTGTTCACAGTTACATTCACGGTGCCGGAGGGGAAGCTGCCCTCCAGCCTTTGAAGCCGAACCACCCGCCTCGGGGTGTTTTATGCCCACGCTGGGCGGAGGGAGGAAGGAGGGGGGTAGAAGCGAGGTGGGGCAGTTGTTTGTCTAGGCGCACTTAGAAAAAGTACCGGTAGCCCGTGTGTTACTTTTCTGTGCATAAGCCGGGGCTTGGACTCTTCTTTCTCACTTGAGATGAGCTAAGGGAGGCAGTGATGGGCTCGCTATGGTCCTGAGCTTTGACTTGGTTTTTATAATTTTTACCTATGCGCAGTGATCGAGAACAAATGTTTTCCCGTTCTTATCCGAACCCTTAATCTTCTCCGTACACTGCGGAGCGGCAAGACCGCGGGGGTCAGGCCGGGTCGGGTCGGGCCGGGCAGGGTCAGTCCGGAGCACGGCGGAGGGTGGGGTGGGAAATCCTATTTTGGGCGTAAACAGGAATAAAAGCGCTGTCGCTAAACCGTATATCCCTCGTGTCCTGAGCGCAGGAATGTGTTGCTTCTGCAAAAGCTTGGTCCCTCGGGTGGGTAGGCTGTGGGGCGAGCGACCCTTCCTGCCCGGGGGTCGGTGGCAGGAGCTTCTCTCCTACCCTCCCGATCTTGGCCAGCACTCTGAAGGGAAGCGCCCTACTGGGAGAAATTCCTCCCGCCGCTGAAGGAGGAGGGGTGAGGGGCGTACGGAGCTGGGGCCGCGCCCCTGCCTATGGCGGGGGATTGGGGGGAGCCCCCTGGGCGGTTTTGGTGCAGGTCCGGGTTGCGTTTGGGG
>JANHGL010026465.1:0-22380 GCA_024611195.1 Ceyx melanurus | reverse complement strand
GTAAGGGTGACAGAGCTCTGGAACAGGCTGCCCAGGGGGGTTGTGGAGTCTCCATCTCTGGAGACACTTAAGAGCCGGCTGGATGTGTTCCTGGGTGATTTGGTCTAGGTGATCCTGCCGTATCAGGGGGGTTGGACTTCTAGGTCCCTTCCAGCCCCTAATATCTGTGATTCTGTGATTCTGTGATTTACAAGACATGTTCTCCAGACTCTTTACCAGCTTCATCTGGACTGGCTCCAGCACCTTGGTGTCTTTTACTTCAAAACTGAGCCCAGTACTCAAGGTGCAGCCTCCCCAGTGGGATAATCACTTATTATCCTACCAGCAACACTATTCCTCATGCAGGCCAGGATGCCAAGAATGGCCACCTGGGCACACTGATGTCTCATGTTCAGCCAGGTTTGGCCATTTCCACCAGGAAGCTTTCCAGCCACTCCTCCCTCAGCCTGTAGTGTTCCCTGGGGTTGCTGTGACCCAAGTGCAGCACCCAGCACTTGGCCTTGTTAAACCCCATGCAACTGACCTTAATCCATTGATACAGCTTGTCCAAGTCCCTCAGCAGAGTAGATGAGCACTCCTGCTCAATTTGGTGTTGTCTGTAATTATGTTAAGTACATCTAGAGCTGCCAGTGTTTGATAGCTGAAGTGTTTGCACTGTGTTGACATTCTAGTAGTGACGCATATGAACCTTCTGACAGTGTTTAGCACTATGTACTTATAGATGGACCAACATACTCTTACAAACTCTTCAATTACTTTACATGGAAAATTTGTCTGGCAAATTATAAGCTAGCACTTTCAAAATACATCTGCCCAAATGACCCTCATAGAGCTGGAGCATATCTATGGGTGATTTTGTAGTGAGGACACTTGGGCAGGAGATCATTGGTGGGGAGATTGTTCTGGAATAAAAAATTTCAGAATAAAACAATGGTTTTAGGTGGTTACTTTAGAATTAAAATTTATTCAATCAAAAATGATTGATGACAAACATTTGTTGCAGTCTCACAGGGCACTGGAATTGTGCTCTGACTGTAAAAATAACAGATTCTATACCTTACACAGGAGTCCATCCACAGCAGAAAGTTACACAACCTGCTAAAGTAATTAGCTTTTATTCTGCTACAAAGGGGACATCCAATGACATCATGGTGCAATGGAGGTTTAAGAAAGCACTGTTACACAAAACAAGAAAAAAAATACTAACAAGATGGAAATGTCAGTGAACTGTTTGAGAACAGAAAAAAATATTATCTCAATGTGAAGCACCTTGTGGCTGTCCCCTGCATGGCTCTTTTTGGGTTCAGACTGAGATGACACGGACATCTCTGCAAGCTAGGGGCTGGCAAAGTTCTCACAGAGTGCAGTGTTGTTGGCTGTGAAAACATGCCCTAGCCTATGGAAAGGACAACAGAGGCCTGTCTTTAGGAATTGTATTCTGCAGAGTTTGTTCTTCCAGGCAATAGCATTCATGTCCACTGCCAATGTGTGTGTGGATAGGCACCCACACCCATACCAGCTACAACACTGTCAGCTGAGCTTTCCACCACTGGGAAAGCATAGGAGCCCCCATGGGATAAATTAGCTTTCTGTGCGTGGAAAGTAAGACCTGTTTTTCCTTACAGTATGTTCTGCGATGTGTTGCAGCCATCATTTCAGGATATATATGTGGTTATCTCAAGGGAAGTCTTCAAGTGGATTTTCAGTTTTTATTCTGTGCACATGAGAAACTTGCTATTTTTAATGCCTCATTTTAGAGCAATTCCTGATTAACTGTTTTCAATAATTTCATAATTTAGTGGGACAAAGTGTGATGAATTTCAGTTAGGCAACTTCGATAACAGAGTACTGGAAATTCTGTTGTATATTTATTTATTAATCTTACGTTTTTTTTATGTAGTACTACTAGGCTACTCTAACAAGAAATTTATAGTTAAATAAATCTAGTTTTTTTTAATATCTACAATAGATACTGGTCTGTAATTTAAATATATACTCTGCTCTGTGGGACAAGCCTGGAAGATCTAAATTAAGCCTAAAACTGAGGGAAAAATCTTCCTGTGATCACAAATCTCAATTACATATCTACAAAGAATAGCAAAACAGTGGTTGTTAGCATTTAAAAACATACTCCCATTTCCTTCCAGATATTTTTTCATTGTGGGTGGAGTGTGCTTTTAGAATTAATCTTCCACTTACTGATTCATCACTCTCCTGACTGAATACATATTCACTATGACCTCTAAATCTGTTTATGATTTGTGTTTCACAGATCACATGTTTTTATATGAATATTTAGCTTCTACATATCTGAGATAAGATACAGTTTTGTCCCACTACACACTTCGCACATTTCAGTGATAATTGCTGCCTTCACACACCAGTCATCCTTACAAAAGTTGCAGTTAATTTTTGCATTTGAATACAGTAAAATGACAACCTGAACATTTGAGAAAGATTAGCATGAAAATACCTTTCTACTCCTTCTTTTTCTGAAGGCATTTTAATTACCAGCACAAATCCTGGCATATCATTTTTTAGATCCAGAAATCCAGTAAGTCAAACATAAGGTATTATTCTGCAGCATATAGCCAATATGGAGCTTTAAGTTGAGAATTTTTCAGCTGGGTAGCTCTGTGCTATTGCCACAATCTTTTCCATTGACTGGAGGCTTGAAAAAAAAAAAAAAAAAAAGGATAAAGTTATGCTTAGTGAGTCCATAGTATGAGTTTGCCTTCTAAGACACCTGTCTAGGTCTGAGCTAGCGTAATGCTGCATCCAGAAGCAAAACACAGAGACAGAGCAGGTGGGTGTAGTTGTGCTGTAGAATCAGAGAGCTGGCAGCAGAGTAGCTCTGAAGGGTTGAGCGCAGCACTAGGCCTGCTCTTAGACCCTTCTTGGCCCTGCGAAAGCCATGTTGCAGCAGATCATAGAAGTGAGACCATTTTCCATGTCTCCCTCAGTATCTATAGACATGAGTGTGTCTCTTTGACAAATGGGATTGTCCACAGATTGGAAATGAAAATTGGTTTGTTAGAGCACTATGTGTAATCCTTCTGGGTAAGGTCTGTTGACATGTGCAACAAATAGTGGAGTTTTACATTCTCTAGATGAAAAATATTTAGAGTTAATTTTTACTGTGGGGAAACAGTGTGTAACTAAGATGCCTAGTTAAAATATCATGCTAAACATTACACTGCAACGTTGTATTTTCCTGTGAGTCTTCATCCACAAACCACTATTTCCACTTCAGAAACACTGTCATACAGCAGGTGATCATTGACAGATTGTTTGGGTCTCTTGTATTCTTGACCTAGAAAAATATTCTGTTTGCTTTTGTGGTTTGGTTTGGTTTGGTTTGGTTGTTGTTGTTGACTACTTAATTACTTTTATATCTTCTTTTTTTTTTTTTTCTCCTGCTATAATCTTGTGACACCAAAACGCTGAAATACTGTAACTTATTACCCAGAAGGTATAGCATTTATTCTTTGTTCAAAGAAGTAAGTTAGACTTTCATAAAAAGAAACAAAACCTAAAACCTCAATGTCCTCCAGAAGGACGACATGAAAAAGTTTTAACATTAATTGCCAAAGAAGTCTTGCAAGCACTTTATGACAAGACACCAAGCAGGAAGAAAAAAAAAAAACAAAAATGTTTATAAGCAGAAAAGCAGGACATGGATTCTTTGCCCTAATCTGCCTGTTTTCTCCCTAAAGTGATGCTTCTTTGCAGTGCAGTCCTCATGTCAGAAAGCCAAAAACAGGTTATGTTTTTTTAATATTCATTGTCAAGTTCTTCTTGCATGACATATCATTGAAGATATCTGTTTCTTGAATGCTGAGCTGAATGAAAAACATGGAGCAGTCTCTTCAGACTTCAGTGTTAGTGAACACAGAGAAAAAGTGTTTTCTGAGAAGCAAGCATTTCTGTTGCAGATTACAAAAAAAACCCTAGGAATAGGTTACTATAACCAAATTACATATTTGGAGTTTGCCAGCTCCCACCCTTAGCTAAGCTGAACACCTTTTTTTTTTTTTTCCTGAAAGAGTTTTTTATTTAGTACGACAAATGGCAGCTGTTGTGCTTAAAATGGATTCTCATCCCTGTGTGAAGTTAGTGCTGAAACAGAGTGGAACATTCATTTTATTTTGGCTTTGTTTCATCCTAAATGTAGAAAGCAGGACCTATTTTTACACTCTCTGCAGCTCATGGTAACATATGAAGACAGAGCTAACAAGTGAAGGTCAGAGGATTTACGATCACTTAGAAAAATTGGTTTGAATTCATTCATCTAGAAGTTCAGGCAGCAATTGTTTGCAAAATGATTCTAAGACAGTAGTTAAATTAGTCTTAGTTAAATTGCCCCAGGTAAAAGCTACATTTCACACTTACTGTGTCTAGGTGGAGCTCTGAAAGTTTGAGTGCTGGTTTACTCACAGCGTCTTTTATTATAATGTCTGGGGGGTATGTGGGGCAGAAGGCATGAAAATAGGTGCTGAGAAGAGTTTCAAACAGCTTAAGGAACTATAAATTGTTACAATATATAGTGCATAGTTTTCTTCATGTCTTCAGTTCTTCTTCAACAGAATGTACTGGAGTGAGATTGTTTTACAACTGTCTTTCCTTAAAAAACATCATGCAAAATAAAATATTCAACTTTTGAAAGAATTAATATCCACATATTTGTGGTGGGTTTTGGTTTGGTTCTTTTTATGTGTATCTTACTTCACTGTGAAGTTAAAAAGTGAGTTGGTACTGGAGGCCAAATAAATCAGGATGATTAATGGTGCATTGCAGGTTTCAAGTCGTGGTCTTTTAGGTGAGCACTTTAAAACAATGGCTTTTGTTCTTTCAAAAGTGCAGAAGGATGCACTTAACGAGCAAAGGATAACACCTTCAAAGATGAAAAGGTACACATGGGAATTTTCTGGTGACACAATTGTAAATCTAACTATCAGCTTACTGCATATCCGTTTCATTAGCTCATGGTCTCTTTCTACACTGAGTGGGAAAAGATTCATCTGTGGTTCTGAAGGGATTCAGGGAGGCAGTCTTAAACTGGGTTCTTTGTTCAGACAATTCAGTTGTTTGTCTTCCAGAGGCAGATTATTTTTCCCATCCTTCCTGTTCTACTCACTGTATTAGTTGATAGAACTGCCCTGATATCTGTCACATAGACAACCTCAGAACAGATTTTTGAAATATCTTATTAACAGGTTGTACCCAGTAATGGAATTTATACAGATTTAGTTAACTTGATCCACAGATTCACAGTACAATGATGGGAAAAGGCCACTTAACTGGTTTCCAAACCACACTGCATTAGACAAATATGGCAATACTGGCAAAATTTATTAATGTTGTTCAACAAAGCTTCTGGTGTCTTTGTGGAACATGGCCCCTTCCTTTAGCTGTTATTCTTTCTTGCATGGTGCAGAGCTGAATTGCTGCCAATGTTCGTTCTAAACGCCAAAATTGCTCTGATATCATCAGAGGGTAAGAAGACAAAGGCCTGTTGGTATTTGTATTTAAAGTGATTTAGGTAGGTTAAACCTAAACTTAAGTTATTTTCATGGAAGTTGTTTTTCAAATGTTTAATTTGTTGCAGCACTCTTCAGTTTCTTTTAGCCTCTGTTAATAAGGATTTTATTTGTATAGCCTGATTTCCTGTTAGTAATTTTAGTGCTTTAAAGCTCTACTTTCATCCAAATGTTAAAATTGACTTTCACTGAAAGCATCTGCTTTTTTTAAAAAGTGTAGTTGTTTGTAATGCAATCTGAACTCATTCCCATGTCAGTTGAATGAGCGAAGGAGATGTGCCTTCTGGCAGTAATGATGCCAGTAAAAACATTTATTAGTTAGGGATAAATCCAGATTCTGATTACAGGGCTGTAGGTCACATTAACCATGGAAGTGTGCATATATATAGTTAAAAAATAACAAGACAAAGACATGTCTGAGGCAGACCTTGTTTTTTAGCTCTCTTGAACAGTAAATATGTTTCAGAATGTCGGTATAGGGATAGTGACCCCTACTATGTATTTTATCCCAGCAGAAGCACAAAAAATAAGCTATCCTGCTTGTAGAGTTTGTGGCATGTATGTGAAAATGCATTCAATACAGAAATATCAGTTAGAAAGCATGGTCAAGAATTTGTCCTCAAAACCAGCTCTGCAGACACTCATGATAAATGTTCTTCCGTCAGACCCTCCCTGCAGCCCATCTGCTGGGCCAGCGTGGTGCCCTATCAGAGGTGCTAGCTGGGTGCCTGCCCTGTGCTTAGATACAGTCATCAGAGAGTTAATAGTTCTGCAAGTAGGTAGTGAATACCACCTATTTTATTCAAACTTGTAGTTGCTGATGTGATTGAAACCTAATCATAGAATGTTAGGGTTTGGAAGGGACCCTAGAAGATCATCTAGTCCAACTCAGATTGGTGAAGATAATTAACTGTACATAATTTTTTTATAGAAGGATGAAACTCTTATTACTTAATCTGTTAGCTGACAAATAATAAGTAGATGATACTCAGTATTTTAACTTCAGCATATTTTGTGTTTTTTTTTTTTTCCATTCCTGATGGACTGTTTTTGTTACGTTTCCTATGTTGAAGTGTATGCTGTGTCTGTATATATTGTGAGGTGGGAATCATGGTTTGGGAAAAAAGCAGCAGGGCAACAAATACAGACATGAGCTGGAAACAAGGTAGAAAAAAAAAAGAGAGTGGAAAAGAAGTTTGCAGTGAGAAACCGGAGAGTGACCAAATTTACACTGAGAAATATACAAGAGGGAACAGGACTAGTGAGAAGGAATAGAGTGAGAGCAGGAATTTAAGCATTGTTTACTCAATTTTATATGAGTAAATATTCACTCAATTTTATAGAGTGAATAATAAGCAATCAAAAAGTTTACAGAAATACAGGGAATAATGAATTTGTCTTCAAAGTATTTTTTTAACAGCTGACCTATTTCTATTCCACAAGAATTAGTCTTATGTAAATTTTTTATTCATTATATGAGAATAATGTCATAGAGTGTTGTGTTCGTTTTTTTCATGTATTTAATTTTTAATTATTATTTAAACCCTTCATTCTTATTTATCATCATGGATTTGCATTTCACTTTTCTCATGGTCATGGAAGGTTTGGCTTTGTCTGCCTAAGTTTTCATACAGACACTATAATATCTTTAACTTTGTGACCCAGCTTCTTCTAGTCACCTTATGTCACTAGTTAGGAACAGCAGAATCCTGTTAGTAATTCCTATGGTGTTTTCATTTTATTTTTTTTTTCATTTTTACATGTTTCTTCATTCACATTCCTTATAACTCTTTTTCTTATTCATCTCCTCCCTTCCTACTTATTTGTGTGTCGTCTTCTCTTCTGTCCTGCTGTCTCCTGTGCTAAATATATAACTGGAGGAAGGCTAGAAGAGCACACGCTAATTAGGATTGTGACAGTTTCTACTTTCTGTGCACTTGTTCTTTTAGATCCTGAAATTCTGTCTGCTGTGTTTGCTCACAGACTAGTACTGGGCTTAGATCGAGTACCTATCACAATGCCAAGATCTTGTGTGTAATTGTTGACCATTGATTTGGAACACACCAAAGCACATTAAATCTCTTTTCTGCATGATTTGAGTATTGCATGTTCCAAAGTAATAGTCACATTATGACATTTTCACATCACCCTGAAAATGGGGATAAAGTGGCTGAAATTTCTATTGACTGACAATCTGTTTATAAAATATCTGAGGGGAAGAAATGCAGAACAGTGTGTTATTATAAACCTTAGTCACAGTGACTCTGGCACTGGAGAAGAGTGGAAAATAATTAAATGTTTATATGGCTGAATTCGCAGGTGGGATTTCAAGGTATCCCTGTTCAAGCCAACATGCTTTTTTCCCCCACCCAAGTTGACTTTAATAATACCTTCGTGAACATAATCTGCAAAGAGCTCTGACGGGGTGTAATCTCAATCCATGGATGATTGCTGCTCGTCCTTGATAACGTATTGGTTCTATTCAGATCTCTGACATCTTACTGGCAGAAATGTGTTGGAACAAATGCCCACATGCTGAAGAGCTTGAGCTCTTTTAGCCAATGTAGTGCTATAGTCTTTTTGCCATTTGATAAAGAATGAGTTGCTGCATGTTGTCCATCCTTGGGAGCATTCTAAAAAGAAAATTTCTCAGTCAGTAAACCAAAAAAGCAATGAGAGTTATAAAATAAACTTTAGTGCCTCTGAGCAAGACTTTTCTAGTGGTCTTCATGAGGACAAATTTAAAGGAGAGGGACTTTGTTCTGCCTGACATGTATAAAAGCTTTGATAATTTCAAGAGTAGATAGAGAACTTCTCAGTTAGCACATGAAAGGCATTCCTCTGAAGAAACCATTAATGTTTTTACCTATCTTTCTATTTTAGAGTCAAATAAAGTATAGTCTTTGAGTTAGAACTAATATTTTATTGCTGAGTATTGAATTTGTGCAGTTTAGAAATCTCCAAGGTTACTGGAAAACCTTCAGAAAGAATATGGTATTTTTCCAGATACAGATGGTCTTAGATCTTACATCAATCATCCACAGGTTGGTGGTGGGAAGTGTGGGTTGTGGTTGGTTTTGTTTGTTTTGTTTTTCATTATTGATGATACTATTTAGAATTCAGATGTTTAAAATAAACTCCATCTGTAAAAATGTAGATTTTTTTTTAATAAAAATTATTTCATTAATCCTCAGATATTTTTACAAAGGATTGATTTCTAACCTATTTAACTGATCAAATGTATTTCGGATTTGTTCCTTCTGAAACAGGTAAAGATATTGTTTCATAGCTGAATGTCACACATTGGTCTAACTCTTTCAGGAATGTTGGTCACACAGAAATATATCTGCTTGAAGATAATCTGAGCTCAACCAATTCAGTTCAGTGAGGCTTGCTTAAGTCTACTTGGAACACCCCTTATATAAATTGGAAAACATAGAACTATGTTCTTCAAAGTGTCTGAGGGAGAACACTAGCATATCCTATTTAGTGTCATTATAGAATTTTCCACTGTATGTATAGCTAAAAGGCCTGTTTCTAATGTGTGTGCAATATAACCTTGCTGCAAATTAAATCCCATTCCTCACATCCTTTCCGTGGAGCCCAAACAGGCATAAGGAAGAGTTCATAACCACATTCTTGATAGATTTTATTTTATTTTTTTTAATACTGGAAGGTTTCTACCTTATTTTCACACATTCTTCTCTTTGTAATTCTTTCTGGGTTTTTTGACGCTAGGTTGTATTTAGAGCATGAGCTGCCCTTGTGCTTTCCCCAACCTCTGTAGGTTGGTGGCAGCATCAATTAAAAATTTACACCCAAAACTTAAGAAGATATTCAAGGTAAGGGGTGTGCTTCAGAGTGTGTTTTTGTAGATCCCTTTAGTTTCATTTAAACATGATGGTCAGCATACTCCATGTGATCTGTGTTTGGAAAGCTGTACCTGTAAAAACGACAGCATCTTAGCCTGTGAATTGTCTAAATTAAAACAAAACAAAACACTAAAGTTTTTTTCTTTGCCATTTTCTTAAATAGCAACAAAGATTCTATCTACGTAGTATCATTTCTTCCAAAAGAGACAGTTATCACTTATTTATCACTTACGTTCACCGCTATTGGCCTTGATAGAGGAAGCAATTGATACTAACTTGTGCAAAAGTCAGGTTTGTGCAGACCTCAATATACCGCTTAGTTCATGTTGGCAGGATAATTTCCTGTGTTAATCGAGATAAATTTTTGCTTAACCTCCTGTGAGGGACATCCCATAACATCATTAGGAAGACTATTTCAGTATTAAACAAGATTCCTCTTTTCCTCCGTTCCTTTCTCATGCTGCAGTTTAATACTCATACTTAATATTAATCCACTAATAACAACTCTATATCAAATAGCAAGTTTCTCCATGGCCTTTTCTAAAATAGTAGAAAAGGCTTGAGTTTAAGGATTGTCTCAACTAGGATTTCTGATTATGTTTGCTGTAGAAATTATTTTCTACTCTCTCTTTTAGGCTTTTTAAATATTTGCTGGAAAACAGTATTATCCAAAGAAGCCGGTGATAGCACCTGGATCACCATATTGCCTGTGGCTTTATTCTTCCCTTTCCAGTCTGTGAAGGGATTAGACACTGGGTTTTAATAATGAGAGGGAGGAATGATGATGCACAGAGCTAATTTATGTGTTGGCAATTCTTCTCCACTTTGATGCCATGTCTAACCTGTTCTGTGCATGTCTACTACTCAGTTGTACCCTTTGTTTCAACTTTCAGTTTCTGACTAACACAACATTCTGTTCCCAATGGCCCACATTAGCAAGTGATTTGTTTATAACATCTTGAGAGGAAAGATGAAACTTGATTGTTGGACCAAGCTGCTCTCTGCCTTAGGCTTCTATGAATAATTTATTTAATTTTTTTTAAAGTATTAAAAATGAAGCATCTCTGTACCCCTGATGGCTCTCAAGCTCTGCATTTCTTCTTGATATCTTCACATACTCAGATTAGCTTCAGGGTATATACAGCTATCCTGTGCTGGAAAGAGTAGGGATATTTCTAGAGTGTTTTTTTGTTAGTTCTGTTTGGGTTTTTTTAAATATTTCTATTGATGCACAGTTGTTTTATTGCATCTAGAGCATTTAATGCATATAACCATTAACCATTTTTCATTTTCCAGTATTTTGGAGACATTGAAATACCAATACTTCAGAAGCTTGTCTGAATGAAAAGCTGTTTTCTAGAATAATTAAGGAACAACTGTTAGGTTTTTATCTGTCACTTTGTGTCACTGAATTCTGTCTCTGAAGAGTGTTCTATAGGTTTACATATTTTCAAGATCAGAAGGTTAGCCACCACTCGAAATGCATATTGAAAAAGATGTGCAGTGAATATATCAGTTACATTTAATGGCTGAGATTTGATTAATTCTTTCATCCTAAAATAAATGTTGCAGTATCATTTGTGCACTATGCTTATTGTGTCATCCAGATACTCAGTGGGTTGTACTTTCTTTTAGTTATATTAGGAGAGATTTAAATCTTTGGTCAGATATAGTTGTTAGTCATCGTCTTATGTAGCTTAGTGAACCTCAGGTATATTCAGAATGGGATTTGTGCTGGTGCAGTCTGGAATTCTGGATTCAAGCTTGATTTCAGTTTGCTGGCTTCCAGCTCTTGGCAACAAGTATCCTGTCAGTTCTCTCTAGAAAGAATTAGAAAATCAGGTGAAAACAGGCCTTGTGATGAAATACATTGTTGTATCTGGAATGTAGAAGCTTTTCCTGCCAAAAAAAAGTGTTTGGACACTTGCTGTGGTAGCTGACCTTGTAAAACTGGAAGCTGCTCATTAAGCATTTGACCCAGGGTGGTGGGTTAGCCGTGGCTAAGGGCCAAATGTCCACCCATCTTCTTCCTAGTAGGCGGGTGGAGGAGAGATCAAGACAGGGATACCATTTACCAGTTGCCAGCATGGGAAAAACAGACTCAGCTTGGGGAAAATTAGTTTAACATATTGCCAATTAAAGTGACACCTCCTTCTCCTTGTTCTCTGACCTGCGTGTTGTCTCTGCTGTTCCTCACTCCTTTTGTTTCCTCTTCCTCTGTCTGTCCAGCTTTTTTCACCTTTTCTTAAGTATTCCTTCACAGAGATACCACTGACACAATTGATGGGCACAGCTGTTTCCTGCAGTGGGGTGGGACTGTTGGAAGTGGTTGGAACCAGCTTGCCATGATGGCAACTGGGCACTGGGTGACCCCCTCCCAACAACACTGGAACACAGACATAACCTTAGATCGTGGAGTCTGCTACCCTGCGAAAATTCCCAGCTTTGCAGGAGCTAGAAGACACCCTTTGATACAACCTACCTTCTTGATGCAAAGCTCCAAATTTAAAGTTGTAACAGTGCAAAGAACATTTTGCTACTTCACTTGGTGGATTCATAGGTAACAAATAACTAGCTACAGGCCTGAGCATGTAGAAATGGTGGTGTTTTCGCCCTGTTTATGTTGCAAAGAAGACTGCATACGCTGCGGAATTTCCTTCTAGCTTTTTTTTTTTTTTTTTACAGTACAATGTAAGTTTGTGCAGCTTTTATGTGGGAGAAAATAAAATCTTGATTCTATCCATAAAAACTGAGCAATAATAAACTCTTGCTGTTCCTCTACATGATCTAGAGGTTTTCATTATCTTTACTATCTTTACCAATGATAAGGGGATCAAGAAACCCTCAGCAAGTTTGCAGACACCACCAAGTTGGGCAGGACTATTAATCTGCTTGAGGGTAGTGAGGCACTACAGAGGGATATGGACAGGCTGGATCAGCGGGCTGAGGCTGATGTTCAACAAGGCCAAGTGCCAGGTCCTGCACCTGGGTCACAACAACCTCATGCAACACTACAGGCTTGGGGAAGAGTGGCAGGAAAGTTGGCTGAAAAGGACCTGGGGGTGTTGGTTGGCAGGTGGCTGAAAATGAGCCAGCAGTGTGCCCAGGTGGTCAAGAAGGCCAACGGCATCCTGGCCTGCCTCAGGAATGGTTGTGCCCAGCAGAAGGGAAGTGTACTTGTCACTGGTGAGGCCATACCTTGAATACTGGGTTCAGTTTTGCTCCCCTCACTTCAGGAAAGACATTAGGGTGCTGGAGTGTGTCCATAGAAGGTTATCAAAGCTGGTGAATGTCTAGAGAAGGGAGTCTTTATGAGGAGCAGCTTAGGGAACTGGGGTTTTTTAGCCCAGAGAAAAGGAGGCTGAGGGGAGACCTTCTTGCTCTCTACAGCTACCTTAAAGGAGGTTGCATTGAGGTGAGGGTTGATCACCCCAGTAACAAGCAATAGTGCAAGAGGAAACAACCTTAAGTTGCACTAGGGGAGGTTTAGGTCGGATATTAGGAAAGATTTCCTCAGAGACAGGGTTGTTAAGCAGTGGAACAGGCTGCCCGGGGAAGTGGTGGAGTTGCAATCCCTGGAGGTATTTAAAAAAAATAAAGATCTGGCACTTGAGGACGTGGTTTAGTGGTGACCTGACAGTGCTGGGTTAACACTTAGACTTGCTTATCTTAAAGGTCTCTTTCAACAAAAAACAATTGTATGTTTCTGTTATTCTCTTCCTTCTTCATGTAAATCTATTTGCAGTTGTGGGCATACAGCTAGCAGTGGGATGTGAATAATTAAGATCTTCCGGCACAAATATTCTTGCTAATAATCCTGTGAGGGCTCATTAATATCTATATGGCACTCTGTAAGCCTATTTTTTTAAATTCTTTTGAAGTGTTTATAATAGCTTAAGCTAATAGTTATACTAGCTTAAGCTAATTGTTGTTAAGTGCAACCTGCTTTATCAAGCTCTCTGTTCTCAACCACCCGGACCTCTATTTTGTACTGAAATGACTCTGCCTATTCTGGAAGGCAGAGTGAGACCTCATTTTGTATCGTTATTTTTGTTCATTTACATAACTGAAACTTCAATATCCTAACTGCATTTTGATGGAGAACCCTTCAGAGAGCATGCTGCGATAGGCAGCACTTGGTCTCCAGCATGTATAACACGCTGTTGTCATCTGCTGCCAGGATCTGCAGACACAGCCACTGCTGGTCATTCCTGCAGAGCTGCCTGCCAAGATGAATGAAATTGTGAGGAAGGAGAGCTGTGAGTGGCAGATGCTTGGAAAAGCAGTGTAAAAGTAGAATTAGAGGAGTTTAAGGAAGCAGGTCCTATCCTGTGGCATACAGTTGGCAGATGCATTTAATGTTGTAGATATAGTGCATAGGGTGGAAACACGTTACATGCTTTTTAAGATACTTTAGTGATCCATGCAAATTTCTGCTTCTTGCTCTGAAATCAACTACGTTGTTCCTGTGGAGAAATTAAAAACATCTCGAATAAGCTGCTACTTATCTATTGAATAAGAAATTATCTAGAGGAGCCATATAAGTTCACAAATGTTGTGTGCTAAGTAAACTTCTGTTTACTTAGATCCTACCTGTAAAATTATTTTTACATAAGTGATGGGTATCATACCCATCATCTGTATTTAACAGCAAAGCAGATGTGGTTATCCATGGATATGAGATCAAGTAAAAAAAACCCACATGGAAACATTCTGGTTCCTCTTCCAGCAATGCTATGTATCTATAATGTATTGTAATCTATGGTTAAAGTACTGTGATTGCAAAGCTCCTATATGTCTATTTTTAAATTTAAATTTCTGTGAACTCTTGTTTCTGGAAAAGGAGCAGTGTAAAAAGGGGGTCATGTATGTTGGGTTTTTTTCCCCTTGGAGATTTGAATCTCTGTGCCTAATGATATAATGATAAAATCAGCAGCTCCTTCTCTGTGCTTTCTTACCACATTAGCTGTATTGTTATAGGTCAAACACTTTTAGTAATCTTGGATTCTGTGGTAAGGAAGGTGGAAAGATCAAGATATAACCTAGTTTTTTTAGAATCTGAAATCTAACCAAACAGAGAAGTATCCGATTATATAAAGATTAGATTCCCTTGAAACAAATCTGGATGAAACAGTCAATCTAATGACCGTTTTTAATGGGACTGAAAAGTAATCAGTGCAGAAAGTGAAATGAGCATAGAGTTGAAAAAAAACAGCATTTATTAATTTGTTGCCTCAATCTCCTATAAAGAAATATAGTATTTTGAAATGTGTGCTAAATTTATGCTTCCGTCTCTGCTGGATACTGACATCACCGGAAGTTAGATACAGAGGAGATCAGTTATCTTAGTTTTTTAAACCCAAGGAGATGTATTTAGAAACTGTGGCTAGAGAGAACATTTGGTAATAAATTCAGGCAGATGTTGTCCTAAATGCTCTTGTTTTGTTTTTTGAATAGGGTAAACGCAGAATGATAGATTTGCCTTCAGTCTTGAAAACTCTCTTGGAAATGGAAATAAGCTGAATAATATGACAGTGTTTTCACCTCTTTCCAGAATATATATTTTTAGTAAGGCCATCTATTTTTGTACTTGTACATTGTGAAGACTGTTGTATACAAGCTTAAAACCTTAAGATCTTCTTTACGGTAGAATTTATGGGTTCATATTATTCAGAGAAGTTTACATAATGTGCAGTAAATGTTAATCTGGCTAAGCAGTATTGTAGCATCTTCTACTTTTTTCTTAATACCATATTTCTTTGTCCTTCATTCTTTTTTATCATTGTTCAGTTCTTCCAATCTTTTCTCATTTCAAGAATACTCAGAAGTATTCTCCACCTCTATTTTTAAGAGTCAAGTCAAAACCAAAATTCATAAAATACACTTTGTAAATGAATCAGTGGTATGTTCTTAAAAATGTAGACGCAGCAGTTCCATATTAGGCTCAGTTTCCTGAATTCAGTCAGTTGTGATCCCTGCATTATAATACACTGCTGACAGTGTATCATATTATTTGTGGTGAGTTTAAATTTTGTGACTTACAGTGAATAATAAGTCTATTTATCAACAGAAATTATTATTCTGATAGAACATGAGTTGTGCAAACAGTTATAAAAAATTGGTTTTAGAGGGATCAGATACTGTGTTAGAGTGTTCCTGTGATCACTTTGTGTGACCCCTTGCAACTGCTTGTATGATGACTAAAGGTTATTGATGAGGGGACCTCATCAATGTCTATCAATATGTTAAGGGCAAGTGTAAGGAGAATGGAGCCAGACTCTGCTCAGTGTCATCCAATGACAGGACAAAAGGCAAAGGGAGTACATTGGAGCACAAGAGGACTAGGGTAAACACAAGGAAAAACTTTTTCACAGAACTCTGGAATGGGTTCCCCAGGGAAGTCGTGGTGTCTCCTTCTCTGGAGAAACCTGCAACACATTCCTATGTGAGTTGGTCTAGGTGATCCTGCTCTGGCAGGGGGGTTGTAGTAGATTATCTTTCTAGGTCCCTTCCAACCCCTAACATTCTATGATTTGATGATTCTATGATTTTGAGTTGTCCTTTGCTTATATTATCTATTATATTCCATGCATTTACTAAATATGTTCCCATTTAATAGTAATTACAGTGCAACTTATTAAAAAACAAAACAAACAAAAACCCCCACCAAAATCATTTAGCTTTTCAGTCTCCTCTCAGATAAAATATGCAGCAAGCACTAACTGTATTTAAACCACTTATGGTGGCTTGTTTCTTTTCATTTTAAGATAGCATATATTTGACTCTAAAAATTCATTTTTCTGGGGAAAAATGAGCTTTCATATGACAATATTTTACTATTTTGTAGTAGTTTGTGCATTTAATAATGAGGTATAAAATGCACGGTAATATTTTACTGCACACCTTAGCTACAGACTTTTTGACAGTGTGCTCACAATAGTAGATTTCAGCTAGCATTTTCAAGCATTAGCTCAAAAATTTCATCGTGTAATAGGATCTACAGAAGTGAAATTACATAATTTACTGTAAAAGCACAGTTAGACTGTTTGGTTATTTTGGCTGCTGGCTCCAGCCAGTTATATTCAGACAGAAGAAACTTTGTTCACTTTGTAGGCTTCACTGTTGGGAGTCCACAAATACATGCTATGTTCTCTTAGGTTGTGGCCATTCTGTTTGCTCTTGTCTGTGTAACTATGTGGCATGTGTATTTTGTGATAGTTCTTCAACAAAAAGTAACAGATTACTATGCTTGAGACCAGCTCCATGTTTTACTTTGTAGGTAGGTTCTGGGGATAAGGAGACGAGTAGCTTTGGGTGAGATAACAAAATGTGACTTTAATTTGAATTTTTTGAGGACTTTCATGTCTCATTTGGTTGTGGGTTTTTTTGTTTTGTGCTGGTTTGGCTTTCATGTTTGTTTGGGTTTGTTTTCTCTTTGGTTTTTTTTAAGGGAAAAAAAAGGTGCCATTAGGTATGCCATTGAAATAATGGTGTGTAAGACCTTGTTTATTTTTAATTAATAACAGTATGAAATATTTTGCTGTATTAGAGCGTATCATGTCTGTCACAGACTGGGACAGCTGTTTTGCAGTTGCCAGATAACTTTCTTTTATGTTGCTGGTGATTTCCTCTCTTCGGCTCTGTAGAAAGATTGTCTTGCTTTGTCCTTTTGTTGTGGTATGATGAGGGAATCATTTGCCCTGCAGCCTTGTCAGATCAAACCAGTTTCAGAGGTCGGTAACATGAAGGAAATGTCTTGAACACAGCTTGTTTTGTGCTCTGTTTCAGAGATATTCTGCAAGCCCACATATTGGTTGCTCTAAGCCTGTTTGCTCCTTTATTGTACTTCTTCTATAACTTGTTTCCATAGTTATTGAAACTCATTCTGGAACTAGATTAACATTTTTAAATTCAATAGTCCACTATTGTAATTTCTGGAAGAAAAGTTACAGTTAAAAATGAAGAATGTAGTTAACATTTATCAGAACTCTTACACAGAATATAAAAACTGTTAGCCAGATTCACTTGCATTCCATGATGAGATTCAGGTTTGCTTAATAACAGTAAATTGTGTAGAAATAATGATTGTTGTTAACTATTGCTGCTTGGCATAATCTTTCTTAATGGCATTATATGCTATGAAGAGAATACATGTTAAAGCCATTAAGATATAGTTAACAATGTACCGGATCTTTAAAAATATTAGTCAACTGGGAGAGAACATCAGCAGTTGTTTCTTGGAATTACACTTGCTGCTAGACCTGAAACAGTGAGAGGCACAACTGAAATATAGGTGAGACGAGATTTGATTGTAGATATTGTAGTATATGGATCACACAGAATCACAATGTCAGGGGTTGGAAGGGACCTTAAAAGATCATCTAATCCAACACCCCTGCCAGAAGAGGATCACCTATGGATCACAAGAATGTGTCCAGGTGGGTTTTGAATGTCTCCAGAGAAGGGTACTCCACAGTCTCCCTAGACAGCCTGTCCCAGTGTCTGTCACCCTCACCATGAAAAAGGTTCTCCATACATTTACATGGAGCCTCCTATCTTCCAGCTTTCACACATTGCCCCTTTTCCTGTCATGCACTGAGAAGAGCCTGGCTCCATCCTCCTGATACCTTTGACATAGTCATAAACATTCATGAGTTCACTCCTCAGTCTCCTCCAAGCTAAAGAGATCCAGCTCCCTCAGCCTTTCCTCATCAGGGAGATGCTCCGCTCCCTTCATCATCTTTGTGGCTCTGCACTGGACTTCCTCAAGCAGCTACCTGTCCTTCTTGAATGGAGGGGCCCAGAACTGGAGACAATATTCCAGATGCAGCTTCTTCAGGGCAGAGTGGAACGGGAGAAGGACCCCTCTCTTGACCTACTAACCACACCCCATGATGACACTGGCCTTCCTGGCCACAAGGGCATGTTGATGGCTCACAGTCATCCTGATGTCTACCAGGAACCCCTGGTCCCTTTCCCTTACAGTGCTTTCCAACAGGTCAGTCCCCAACCTATCCTGGTTGTTCCTGGTTGTTGCCTGGGTTTGTTCTTTCCTAGCTGCCAGACTCTACACTTGCCCTTGTTATAGTTCATTAAATTTGTCCCTGCCCAGCTCTCCAGCCTGTCCAGTCACACTGGATGGCAGCACACCTTCTGGTGTGCCAGCTACTCCTCACAGCTCTTGTGTCATCACAAACTTGCTGACAGAACAGTGTTCCCTCATCGATGTAATTGATAAATATATTGAATAGTATTGGTCCCACTACCAACTCTCATGGGACTCCACTAGATACAGGCCTCCAGCTGGACTCTGTCCCATTGACCACAGCTGACTTCCATCCTTCAACGAGTTCATAGTCTGCTTCATTACTTGATCATCCAGACCACACTGCCTCTATTTAGCTGTGAGGATGCTGTGAGGGACAGTGTCAAATGCTTTGCTGTAATTGAAATAAAGCACATCCACTGCTCTACCAGCATCTATTTACCTGGTTACATCTTCATAAAAATGTATCAGGTTGGTCAGACATGACTTCCCCTTGGTAAAACCATGTTGACTGCTGCTAGTGAGCCTCTTATCCTTGATGTGCTTAGAGGTGGCACTGAGAATAAGTTGTTCCATCACCTTTCCAGGGATGGAGGTGAGGCTGGCTGGTCTATAGTTATCTGGGTCCTCCTTACACTTTTTGAAGACTGGAGTGACATTGGCTTTCGTCCAGTCCTCAGGAACCTCTCCTGTTCCCCACAACTTACCAAAGATGATAGAAAGTGTCTAGCAATGACCTTCACAAGCTCCCACATCACCCAGGGGTGCATCCCATCAGGACCCATCCGGATCTATGGATATACAGATTGTTTTATTGGTCCCTAACCAGTTGTTGTCAACTGCAGCAAATTCCTCCTTTCTCCTAACATTCTCTGGGGTCTCAGGAATCTGGGACTCCTGAGGACAGCCTCCAGCAGCATATACAGAGATGAGGAAGGCATTCAACAACTCTGTCTTCTGTGCATTCTCTGACACCAGGGCATCCACCTCATTCATCAGTGGACACTGCCATAGCGAGGCTGTACCCAGCAGTGCCAGCTGGAAGGAGAGCAGAGCCCAGTGACCTGGGGCAGAGGGTATGATCAGCAGGAGGCCAGGCCTGAGAAGATGAGTGATGGGGCCAGAGTGGTTCCTAGAGGACCCCTGTGTGGAAACATCTACCCTGGGACCAGTTATAGAGAAGCAGTCCTGGAGCTCATCAGCATTTGCCTTCAGTCAATTCTTTCATAGATCTGAAGGACTGAGAGCCTTCGGATGGACTTGAGGGCCAGCACGTACCCCAGCTGCTGGCTGGGTTCTGCTTTTGACAGCTTCTGGTGCCTCACTCTAGTTTAGCAGGTGGGATGGCCTCTGGAGTGCCTGGGAAGAATCCTGGGAGCTTCCAGCCCTCCTCTTCAAGGATCACCATGACAACCCCTTGGGAAGGGATCAGCTGGGCCATGAGATCTTTGTTCAGCCCAAAGATCACCAGGGTGGACCTGCTGAAGTGCTCCACTCCTGCGTACCTGGGAATGTCAGGTTCTAAAGGTCGGTCTCAGCCCCTGAGGCATCAAGAGCACCTTGAGTCTGGAGGAGAGCTGGGTAGTGCTGCAAAAAGGCAACTCCCAGCTGTGTAGCTGGATGCACCAGGGGAGCCCTGGGAGGCAGCTGTTCCACACGATGTCATTCTGGTGCTGCAGGGTTGTGGGCCCCTGGACAGTGAGGACCTCCTGCTGCTTTCTGGATGCTGAGCAATGATGCTGCAGAGTGTTTGATTACATGATCCCCAAGCTGTTGTCCATCTGCACAGAAGCGAGCACTTGGTGTTGTGGGGAAGGTGGCCAGGTCTGGGGTGCTGAGTGGTGGGGCACGGGCTGGTTCTGGAGGCCCTTGGGCTGGATACATCTGCCACAGATGTATCTGTGCTGCCAGCCTGGCCCTGGAGTTGGCAGCTGGCTCTAGTTTTGCCAGCACAATGGCTCTTGTGAGGCTGGGAGGTGTCCTAGGAGCTGTTATCCCTCCTCTTTCGGGATTGCTGTGACCTGTCTTGGAAACCGTTCCTGCCCTGGCTGGGAGTGGTGGGACCTGCTGCAGCCTCAGGAATCCTCAGGTGATCCTTGCTCTCTGTGGGTGGGAACGAGGGCATTAGAGGCCCTGCTAGGAGCTCCATGAGGAGCAGCAATTGAGGTGCTGGGCTTCTCCTCTTGTTCAACAACAGCAGGGCTGCCAGAGGGGCAGGGCCAGGGCCAGGAGATGTCCTTGGGGAGGCAGCAGGCTGAGGAGCAGCTGCAGGTCTGCTCTCCAGCTCCTCAGTAGTATAGCCACCCTCAAGGCCCAGCAGCCGGTGGGTCTCCCAGTCACACAGCTCCACAGCGACACAAAAAAGCTGCTGGATGAATGTCGTAGCACAATCCTGGAGGCAGGCCTGCAGCAGATGGAGCAGGATGTCTTCATCCAGCCCAAAGAAGCTGAGGACATAGATGATGAGCTCCTCCAACAAGACTGCTGTTGAAGGCTGTTCTGGAAATAGCTGCCTGAGCTGCTGCTGCAGCCAGGACTGGAGGTTCTGGAAGAGACCTGTGTGGTTCTCAAAAAGGGATGCCCAGGTGTTGGGCTGGAGACCACCCACTGGAGCCCTGGGCACCAACTCCGCCTCTGGCAGCTGGGATATTGCAGAAGGAGGTGGGCTTTGGGTGGCTGGCTGTCTAGACGTTCCTCCTGCTCATCGTGCTGGCTGATGCTGGTGCCAGCGCATATCTTCTGATGATGACCTCTTCAAAGTCATCATCAGCCTGCACCAAGTGTATGATGGATCTCACTCTCCTCTTGCAGAGGGGGCACTTGGGTGTCCTCTCGGCCCAGTGCACAGTACACCCATAGCAGAACTGCTGGCGTCATGGCAGCACAGAGCTGACGTCAGTAAAGCTGTCCAGGCATACTGGACATCAGTCCTCCAGCTCCATGGCCATGTTCTCCACTTGCTGCACTGGGCTGGCGGTTGCTGGTGATGTCGAGCTGCTCCCTGTCACCAGCACTGCAGCAGTTGGTGTCACACTAAAAGAGGGGCCACGGTCACTGTCTGGCCTGTGGAAGGCTGGAAGAAATGCCTGGTGCCCTCAAAAAGAACACCACCCCAGCTCCCCATGGTGAAGTAACCCCTCCCAGCTCACCTCTGCTGCTGCAGGTGCACCTCTCGGCTGCCCCAGCTGCTCAAACCTGCCAGGGCTAGGGACAATCCTTGTACATCTCTGGTGTGAGTCTGAGAGAGCTGCCAGGCACTGCTCCCCCCTCAAGACACTAGCTCCAAAACTCCACTCAAGAGACCTTCAGCCTCACAGACTGCTCATCTGGAGTGTGGGCCAAGCCCACTAGGTGGGACTCAGCACCTACTGAGGGATGTGTGCTCGCAATCTGTTGCTAGGTGACATCACTGGCCATGGTCCACCAGTCACTGAGGCCCTGGCCATGTCTTCCAAGGGCCCTGCCAGGTTGCTCCATCCATGGGACACTTCTCCAGGCACATATGGCAAGAGGATTCATTGGCTAACACCTTGTGCTTCCTTCAGAAGCTGCAAGGCTGTCCTGGCTTCAGCTAGGACCAGGTTAATTCTCACGAGAAGGTGGGGTTATTCCAGCCAGGTGACAAAACCAAACCAGCCACAGGCATACTCTAAACCATGCTGCTCCATGTAGAAGGTGGGAAGCTGGGCAGAGGAAAGACAGAAGTTCAGGTGGCATTTAGGCAGGTGGAAGGTTCCAGGTGGGGAGTTCTGTTTTATATCACTATGTTAATACATTATTTCATTGTGGGGGTTTTTTGTGTTTTTTTTTTTTTGGGGGGGGGGGGGAGGCGTTGTTGGTTTGTTTGGTTTTTTTTACTATAGTTTCTTATCGCTGTGATGGTCTATTAAATTCTCCTTTTTTGATTCCACGGGGTTTTACC
>JANHGL010026464.1:91359-102891 GCA_024611195.1 Ceyx melanurus | reverse complement strand
GGGCACATTGTTGGCTCATGGTCATCCCCCTGTCCACCAGGACCCCCAGGTCTCTTTCTCCAGAGCTGCTCTCTAGTTCCAGAGCTCTGTCACCCTCACTGAGAAAAAGTTCTTCCTTGTATTGACCCCAAACCTCTTGTGCTCCAACTTGCACCCATTGCCTCTCGTCCTGTCATTGGACGACATTGAGAAAAGTCAGGCTCCATCCTCTCTACACTCATCTTAACATATTTATAGACATTAATGTTAATTAAAGAAGAAAGAAGAAAACCTAAACACTGAATTAATATGGAAACTTACTCAAAACTGAAAAAAATGCTCAGGTTAACATCTTGATCAGGCAGGATGTGGAATTGCTCAGGATAAATTATAAATGAAGTAATGAGGAAGACTGTGAGGAAGGCTGTGGGGAAGGAAAATAGTACATTTTGGGTTGATCATGTTGATCTTGAGCTGAACCTCCTGTGTATACATCAGCATGAAATTTTAGTTTGGATAAGAAAAAAACAGTTGTAGTAAACAAAAGGCAGATAATCAGCATGAATCATCAGTGAAGCAAAATAACTGAAATCGTGCTTATTTGTGAGACTGCCACTAATTAAGGTGAAAAAGGAGAAGAGATATTGAATTCTGAAAAGACTGTGATGGCATGTGAAGAATGTCTTGAAAGCATGCAGTTCAAAGGAACTCTCAATACACCTGTCTGAAATAA
Source organism: Ceyx melanurus (assembly GCA_024611195.1). Classification (NCBI taxonomy): domain Eukaryota; kingdom Metazoa; phylum Chordata; class Aves; order Coraciiformes; family Alcedinidae; genus Ceyx; species Ceyx melanurus. The sequence continues at coordinate 102,179 of JANHGL010026464.1, read as the reverse complement.
GAAAGAGAAGGCAAGATTTCAAGATGCACATGGGTGATGTTGCCAAAAATGGCTGTCAAGTCAAAGAGCATGAATTTGTAATACTAACCCTATTTTTTTTTTTTTTTGCTCTGAATTATTTAGCCTAAAAAAGAGGAGGCTGACCTTATGGCCCTTTACAGCTATATGAAAGAAGGCTCTAGTGAGGATGGTTTTGGCCTCTTCTCCTTAGTAACTAACAACAGAACAAGAGGAAATGGACAAAAGTTGCACCAGGAGAAGTTCAGATTAGACATTATGAAGACTTTCTTTACTGAAAGAGTGGTTAAGCATTGGAACAGGCTGCCCAGAGAAGAGATGGAATCACCATCCCTGGAGGAGTTAAAAAACATGTAGATGAAGCACTTCAGGACATGGTCTAGTGTTCATAGAGGTGCTGGGTAGAAGGTTGGACTTGATGATCTTGGAGGTCTTTTCCAGCCATAATGATTCTATCATGAAGAGGTAGGTATAGGCTTACCTGGCAGGACTTCCACCAGAGTGCCTTGGAAAGAAATTACAGAACATCTAGCGCAGAACTGGAAGGAAAAGTATAAAGCCTCAATCATTTAGCTATAATATGTGAATATTTGTTGAACTTAGCACTAATGGATGAAAGACAGCAAGCAGTTGGAGACACAGCTAAGAAAAAAACTTTTTTGGATGGGGAACATACACATGACTATCCTGTGTATGAGACACTGAATCAGATTGAGAAATAGAAAAATAAGAGAGGTGGGAATAAGTGGAATGGGAAGAAGACAGGATAGATGTGCTGGGATGTGTAGAGGAATTGGAAAGGAATTAGATATCAGACTTCTATTTCTGCAAAGGAGAAACAAAAGATGGAAGTGTAGAAAGTATGATGAGAAGTTAGGCTAAGGAGAGAGGGAACATAGTTTTGCATTTTGTTATTGTCCTCATTTTTTATAGGATGAGTTGTAAAGGCAACAGAAAAACAATTAAAATAATGAGTGAAAATGTGAGACCTGGAGCTTGAATTGTATCTTCGTCAATTAATTAAACTGAAAAAGTGGCCAGTCTTTCTAAAGGAAAAAACTAGCAATGATGAAAGAACAGTGAAATGAAAGAAAAACTGGGTAGTAAGGCAGAAGTATTAGAGGTTCAGCTGGGAGCTCCTGAGGCTCCTTGTTGAACCTTAATGGCTTTCAACTCCTGCTAAAGTGTTGGTTTACAGAAAATCTCAGAATAGGGAAGGGACTGCAAAAGACACAAGAAAGGAAGGTCTCATATTAGTCTGTGTGTTCACAGTGTATAAAGTTTATACAAAAACAGTTCAGACAAAATCTGAGGACTAAGACTGAAGGGAACAGCTGCCTCCATCAGCTTCCCATCATGCACTGACATGTTACCACAAATTACTGCTCCTCAAAGAGATATCTTCATATCTTTGTTAAGATGTCTTCAACATATTCAGTAAGTGATTGTATTTGCAACATGAATTAAATGCATCAACTGCCATTTACTCTGAACAACACATGTTTTCATACTTAACTGAGGAGTGCTGAGAGTTATCTTCCCAAATTTAGTGACCAGCACTCTAGTCCAGCTATATTCGCATCAGATTGAAATAAATGTACTACACATTCAAGCAATTCAGGCATGCATTTATGAATAAATTACATTAAGATTTTAACAACATACTTAAGAAACAAAGAGTTTCAGTTGCCATATGTTGTAGTGATAAAGGAAGAAAAGATATTTTATGTTAAGCACCTATACTTACCCTCTTGTCAAACGTGATGCCATCTAACCTTTCTAGAGGTAGACTGGCAAAAAGTGGAAAAACACCAGGACTTGTAAATAAGTATTTTAAATATGTTTGACTTTATTTATAAATCAGTATCTGTAAGCGTACACTTCATAATCTGCATTAATTCTGTTGCTCAAACTGCAATCAGAACAATTCTCAGGAAAGTCTACCCTATCTAAACATATTTTCATGTGCCTGTATACTACCGTATGTATTGTTCTTGGGTTTGCATAATGAACTGGCTACTTTAATACCTTCCCAGCTAACTTCTAAAGTACTTGTTCTTTTTTTTGTGGCAGAGTTTTAGGTGCTCAATTATACTGATGCCTTTGGCTTTTTACAAACAAGATTTTTCCTGAAAGATGTTTACTCCTTAGAAAGGGGTATCTACTATTTAGTTACTATATATGCACTGTACCAGAACTTGTAATAATTAAAAATATCCTAGATATTGTCAGGGATTCATACCACAATCATTGACATATTAGAGAGTACAGAAGGATGAAAGTCCAAGTTGCAAGTCCAGTCCTAAGAGCTGTATGATATATGGGACTTTGATGGCAAAGGATATCCTGAATGTAAGCATAGAACATGTCAAAGGCACCACATCCTGAAGTACAGGCCTTGTTTGTTATGCAAAATTTACATTGTTTTAACTAGTAACTTAGAGGAATGAGTCACAGTGAAATTTTGTTCTGCAATGACACTAACTTCTGTAAAAGTCCTAGTTCACTTGGGATAAAATTCATAAAGGTTCTGCAGAACATAAACCTTAATCTGCTACTGCAAGTTCTCTAATTGAAATAATGGTTGATGGGACACAAGGAGTTGTCAAAGTTTATAAAAGAGCACTGAAAATTAATTTATCTGTTGCCAGGTCAGCAGAGCTTCCTCCCCAGAGATAGGCACTATCTAGTTCTGCCTTGATCTATTGTAAATTGTTGCCTGGTAACTTGAGCCACTTACCTTTCATGTCAGTTGTTATTAGATGAAAACCTTTCAATTACAAGCTTGACTGATGCAATATTTTTGTTGTACAAAAATATGACCTCAAACGCCTACCTAAACAGTGTGTAATTCCATGCACCGCTTTCCCACTACTACCTCTATACCTATTTACTGTCAGGATTTCCCCCAGCTGAACAGCTCCATCTATTTGTTTGGCTAAAGCACAACTTCGAAACAAGAAGCTAAACATTCCTGCTTTCTTCTGAGAAGTTGTCCTGACCATCTCTCTGTTCATGGGATGCTTCCTGCTCTGTGCTAGTCAGACTTCAGCCCTTTGCATTAAACATATTCCGTCTTCTGGAACCTGCTTGGAGAAGTCTTCCCCAGGAACAATGTGCAGCCAGGACATTCTGGGTTCAAGTCCTAATCTTACCATTGCACATTATTTACTACCCTAATAAATGTTATTTTTCTTTAAAGTTTCCCAGTAATATTAAAAGATAAGAAAACTCAACCTACCTGTAAAAATTAAAAGCTCTGATTAGGTCTTTCTTGTAAAGCTTTACTTCAAGATTCAAGCTGCCACATTTTTTTTCGCACAGTGAAGGTCTTACCATATTTGAACAGAGCATGGGAAAGAGATTTCCTGTTAGGAAAAAAGATGTGTGTGCCCTACTGAATCTTGCAATAATCAATTGAGATTTCCTGATTCCCCAGTGAGGTCAAATTATTACCACAACAGAGCTCTCCGCATGAGGCAGCTCCTCCTCCACTCCATGTGGCACCGGAAGAGTAAATGTCACGCTACCATATGTGAGACTGCATATTTCCAAGTGCTTTCTGAACTGGTGCAGTTTGCAGCATAAAGGAAATTATTTATTTTACTGCTCATTAAATATATTAGGACCTAAGGACTGTTTGTGTTGACCTGATGAAGCTCCAGCTGTCTGCCACTGGTTGTTGATGCATAGCCATCGTATCTATCATATGAGAGTATTGATTCAGGTGATTATCATCGACAGCCTGATGGTAATATAAAATAGAATTCTCTTACTGGCCCTGTTGTATTAACTTTGCAATCAGTCTGCTTTTCTGGTAGAGCATTAGAAGAGCCAAACATGGAACAATTTGCTACATGAGTTACATTGCAGGCCCACATGTGGAAAGTCTTTATTCTTTTCCCTTTGATCATTATCCAACTTCAGTCACAGCAAACATGACTCAGTATGTGAAAAACTGCTTCCAATAGGACTTATATGACAGATTATACAACCAAATTTACCTCAAATGGTTTAGAAGTTGCCTAGCTACGGTATTGGAAAGGTTGAGGAACTTCCAACTAAAGTGACAGGAAATTAAGCTGATGAGCATTTGAGGACTGAAGCTTCAAGCTCCACCTAGTGACAAAAGTTTACCACTGCTTTTACAGATAATCCCAGGGAAAAGACAGCATGTCATGAAACGCTTCTAAAACTATGTTGCAGCAGTGGCAGGCAATAAGAATCAGAGAAAAAAGAAGCGCATTAAAAAAAAAAATAAAAAATCTCCCACCAATAAAAACAATACCAAAAACCCAATCAAGTAAAAAATAGAGGCACTACTGACAATAGGCTGCTCAGTAAAAGCAACAACCCCCTTCCACAAAAATGTTGTTTTGTGTCAGTGCTTCATAGAACAATGTGGCCATAATGATAATAAATCGTGAAATTACTCTTCTTCTTGGGAAGGAAGTTTTTGCATGAAAAAAACCAACATACAAAGCTTTAGTTATTAATATTTTTTACATAATGAATATGTTATACCACCAGCTACCTGGTGGGATAGCAGTGTGATTTTGTTCACCAGCTACAACAGCAAGTCCAATGTCGTTCAACAAAAGCATCTTGTGAAATACTTGTTGTATGCTTAGCCATTTTGGTTTATGAATATGTCAATATAGGTGTTCACTTCTAGCAAACAAAATCAGATTTTGAAGGTTTCCAAACTGCTCAATCATACATAAGACTGTGTAGGACAAGCATGATTTGTCAGAGAAGCTACTGCTAGCTTTGGAAAAGAAAGCTACATTTTGGTGGGTTCCTTATATTTACCTGTATAAAATAACATTCCAGGCTGTCTTGATGATCTGAAAAGAAAAATTACACTGTATTACCTGATGGTTATAAACATACTATATATACTGTCAGTACAATGCTCTAACGCTTTCTTCTTTGTTATACAAAAATAGAAAATATGCCTACTTTATTTTCCCCTTAAGAATAAAATTTACTAAACGTAATGTTTTGCTCTTCTGTTGAATAGCTGAACATTTGTGGTCTTCAAAAGTAAGCAAAATTTTTCTTGAAGAAGAAAGCCTTATGATCAAGAGCAGTCTGAGGATGTGGATTGAATTTCTGGCTTGTTCACAGAACATTATGCCACCTTAGGTGCAATAGTAAGAATAGTAATATACTGATATCTCAAAAAGTTAATAAGGGTTATTTTATTCATAAAGTGGTTTGACATGGAGACAGTTCTCTGGAATACATTTTTTTTTTCTGGAAGTTCTACTTCTGTTTTTTATTGCAATTGGAAAATCTAGTGTAAAAGGAAACAGTTATAAGTGTTTAATATGAAGTGTTTAATCAATTGTTTAATTACTTAATAAATTAAGAAGACTTCAAAGAAGAACCTGTTCGGATCTAGATAGGAGAGAAAAGACTATCATGTTTTTTCCTGACTATCCTCATCACAGTTCTGCAGTTGTAAATGACAGTAAACTGACATGAGGGAGCTTGAGACACACTTGTAGTAGGGAAACCAATATTAAACTGTTTTTGGAAAACATGCAATTCAAAAGAAATGCTGACAAAAAATCCTGCATATATTGTATCTTGAAGCCATTTGCTACATTGAATGATGTGTCTTGATTAAGGAAAAGCCTGTACAAGCAATGTATTTACATGACAGAAGAGAAGCACTTATTGGAATAGTGTTTACTGTTAAATTCTGCCAAAATTTCTTGTTGTGGTATTTTAATTCTATATAGGGTGCTGCCTGCTAGTGGAATCTGGCACTGAGCTACTGTACTTATGATGTTCAGTAAGAAACTAATGCTGTTTTAAGGATTGCAATGTAAAGCGTGGATAACTGGGAAGTGATCTGTTACCATGCTGGAAAAAATATGCAATGCAGGTTTCAGCAACAGACTTCTGCTGATATGCTAGCCTAAACTGTTTACTAGCCTGATTCTGTATATAGAGGAGGCTGTATTATTTTGGAAGGCTTTGTGGCAATTTGACTGCACTCTAAGTTGCCTGCATCTATGTGGATGAAGCTACTGCAATAATTCATTTTTGCGCACATATAATTTATATTAATGAAACATTAATTTCCAGATTCATATTGACACGAAAAGCAAAATAAGTTAAATGAAGAAAAACACATTAATGTAATTACACAAGGGATTTTTCTTGAATTAAAGTCTTGCCAAGTTATCAGAAATGTATCAGCACTGCTAGAACATACTGAAAATTTTAGTTATCCAAATACTACTCAGTTCTAGCTTTAAGGTAAATAGCTAGGTAAATATGTACTCAGACTGAAATAGGTTAAATTAAGCAGAATGGCTATTTATTCAGACTACAACAGGAAGAGAAAGGGGGCTTACACAGAAGGATCTGCCAAATGTCCCCAGTGCATGACATACCAGCCCTCCTTCTGCCAGAGCTGAGCTGAAGAGGGATGTGCTGAATCGCTGTGGCTTCTCCCCAGATCCACTCTGACTTCCATACAGTCCTCTTACAAAGCCAGCTTTCCTCTCATGGAGGTCCACTGCTGTTTCAGAGCCCACAGGTTCTCACACAATGCTGGGCCTTTTCTGTTCAACAGGACTTTTAGCTTTTGAGAAATCCAAACACAGAGCCCAGTTTACGCAGCATGATGCTGTAACCTGCAGAGCCCTGAATTTTAATGTGTATTTTTCTTTTTACTGCTTTTCTTGCTGTGTTTGTAGGGCAGCTGTCATACTGATTTGGTCCTAGTGTACAACCTGCAAAGTGAAGCACATGCCTAAGCACTATGCTGGTTTGAGGCCAGAAATGGCGTCTCACAAGTACCTAAGTTGGTACATGTATATGTCAATGATGTGCTGGTGCTCGGAGGCTATCAGTCTCACAAACTGGAGTGAGCCCAAAGGCAAGCAGGAGGAGTCTAAATTAACAACATGGTTTTTTTGACCAAGGATACCATAATAAAGTCAAAGGGCTCAGTACAATTATTCAATACTACAATTAATCTCTGGGTCCCACCAGACCTGTGGGTTTGAGACCAGGCCAGGCTGGCCAGGCGCCAGCAGGTAGGAGAGGGCCCCTTGCTGTGAGGAGCTGGGCCAAGCTGGCTGCAGAGACTCTGGGCCAGTGCTCTGACCCTGTGCCCATGGACCCACCAGAAAGTGAAGTCAGGCAGCAGCCATGCTGGATGTCTACGGATCTGAAGCTCAGCCTTCCCTGTGTCCCCAGAAAGTTGTGTTTCCGGCTAGTTTGCTGCTGAGGTGCGGAGCTTTCCTTGATGCTACCTGTCATGTGGTGGAACTGTAGCATTGCTTCATAGAGGGACCTTGCAGTGTCCTTTTGCTGGCAGGGAAGGCACCACAGGCCAAAGTCTTTAATCATAGGAAGTTTCTGACACAAAATGGTCATGTGGTGATTCTTAGTAAAAATGTAACTGCTTTAGTTGCTGGAAGGATTCTGTATGACAGATTAAACTGAAAAGGCAATAATCCTTACATACAAATATTAATCCAAATATGGAAAGAGGTTGAAATCTGAACAGTTAGTAAGAACACTGGTTTTTGTCAAGTTATTTAGAGCAATACCAATTAATAAAATAGCAAAAAAACCCAACCCTAAATGATGAACAATTCATAATATACGGAAGGTGTGTATTTATTTGAAGGCTAGAGGCTAACATTTTAAAAGCCCTCCCACTTTTATACACAAAATTTTATATTTTATTTTTTATATAAAATTTTATAATTTTATATTACAATGTATTTTATAATGTAATCACTGTTGATGCATTTCAGTGATGTAACACTGCCCAGCAACAGATCTCAAAGCATTTTGATAAATATGATTAGTTTCATTTCACAGAGATAGTTCAAGACAAGAGAATCTTTGTGACTTGCCTAGGAAAACACGGAAGCTCGCTTAATGTTGCCAGGGGCAAGTGCACTAAGAAAAGAAGAAGGAATGCCTTAGTGTAGTAGACATGTTTATTTTGTACAAACCAGATGAGTCTGGTGAAGGTTTGCCAGCTTAGGTGGGGTGCTGGGCTGATGCAACTAGCCCCCAGCTAGGCTGGGCTAGTTCATATGTTCTAATTCTCACTCCCTGTGCAGATGGAGTGCACTCATGTCTGGGTATACCTAGCAAAACACACCCAGATTTGACTTCCATTCCTGACAGCAAAAGCACTGTGGTGTCTTTCAATTGTTAGCATGCAAAATGGATCATAGAATTATTGAGTAGGCTGAGTATGGGACTCATTCTTTTAGACTAGAGGGCCCACTACAGTCCATGTCACTTTGCAGAGACTCCAAGTGTTGTGGCTCCTTTTTTACTTTAGGGTTTAAATGAACTCAACATCCAAAGCGAAAACCTGCAAAAAGCATTGAATGTCACATGGTTTCATGTGGTTTTGATGAAACTCTAAACAGAACAGAGGTGAAGTGCTGATGAAGTATCAATACAGAGAAGAGGTTTTTGTTTGCAGAAGGTACTCTTGAACCAAAGCATCAAAAGTTCATTTTCAATCTCATTTTGCAAATTAGCACATGCTTCTTTTCTCTTCTGTACTGTCTCTGCCTGAAGTATGATGACACAGGTAAATTATCCCTGAGTGTTAAGCTGGAAATCTCCGATTTGAGTTTGTTAAGCCATAGGTGAAGATATTGCTATAATTAATAAACCAATAGCTAGTTCACTGCTGATGCACTCTGAGCTCAGGTCAATCTGTACCTACATGTGTAACTGTAGCTTCAGGCTCAGTATCTGTCTCTGTCTCTATCTCTCTGTCCCTCTCCTTTACACGTCAAGTCTAAGTCTAATCTGGTTTTCAAACCTCCAGTGCTGGAGTATGATTTAGACCTGTGATGTTATTTTAATCCATTATAGAGCAGTTACAGTTAGGAATGATCTTCAGTGCTGTTTTGTTAAGGGAGGGTAGAGGACAGCCCAGTACAGATTGCAGAGGGAGGCAGTTAAAGACCTAAAGGGATTACTTTCCCTCCTACCTTGAGGAAAGAATAACAGGAGCTGATAGTGCCCTGTTTGCTAGTACTGTACAATTATACTTGTTTTAGTCTTTTATAGCTATTCCCCTTCACTCCTTTCCTCCTTTCCCCTCCCAAGCTTACTCCAAACAGTAATGAGGAATTAACACCTGTAGAAAGCTTTTCTTTCACAAGAGTCAGCTGAGATGTCACTAGGGATGTGCACCATTACGCATATTCTCTCCACTTCTCCAGCCACCTGAAGAGTCATCCTGCGCTGCTGACACGGGGCTCTTGAGGTCATTGTGGGATCTTTCATAACAGCCTCATTATTAACAGGAGTGAAGGTGAGCTTGCAAGAGCAGCAACTGGTCTGCCAGAGAGACTGTGTAAAAGTCCATATCTGACATTAAGTTATTCTTAAACTACGAAAAGATTCTGTTGTTGTTCCAATAAGGTTTTGGGTTTGCTTTAACAATGACCGGCTGCTATGAGCATTACATTAAATTTATGTAGCTCTTGCCCTAAGGTTACATTTCAAACCAGTAAATAGACAACTTTTTTACTGCTGCTTGATCCTGCACTGGGAATAAAAGATGTGCTACTGCCTGATTGAGAACAAAATCCCTAAGCATTGTTCCAGAGGATTTAAAGTAGCTTAAATAAGAAGTAAAACCAGTTTTAATTTTTCTTACTCAATATTATGTATTATTTTCCCCTACAATTCTCAAGAACATGATCAATTCATTTGACTACTTTCAAGATTTGTCACTTGAATGGTTTTAAATGGGATTTGAACTGTGTTTTTACTTTCTTTTTCCATTTATAGTGTCAACACATCAGTTTTCCTTGAAGTTTGAAGATAGATTTGTTAGGCAGCCACATTTTGTACATTGCTTTCCACTTAGAAAATCTCATCACATTTTGGGAAAGAATTACAAATTTGGAAGAAAATTGAGAGAGAAAAATACTTTTCTTCATACATACACAGTGCATTTGATTCTCATCTATGGATGCATGTGACTTTACCAGTTTCTTTCCAGTCCTTTACTAACACTGGGATTTAGATGTTGTTGATAGGTCTAAAGAATATACTTTATTCTCAGTGTCACTGGTAAACATGGGAATTTGGGAGGAACATTAAACCCACTGTTCCTCAGCAAGGAGACTGGATGATTCCTTCCCTAGAAGAGCAATTAAACATCACAGATCATTGAAAAATTAAGACAGAGGTTCACAGACACCTTGACATTAACCTAATTATTATGGTACTCAGAAGCAAATAAAATATATAAAGAAAATTTTCTTGCTTACCTTCTGTGGCTATTAAGTTTTGAAGTTTCTGTGTAGCCATGCAGGCTCAGAATTTGTTTTCCAGAGGAAACAGATTCTCACTTAAGAGATTTAAATCTAGAAGTTATAGGTTTGGTATAAATGCCAAATATTATGTAACTTCACAGGTGATGAGTCAGTGACGTCATTCAAATGTGTTTTAAAAATAGCAAACCAATCATAGAAAATGAGCTACTCAGAATAACAGAATCACAGAATGTTAAGGGTTGGAAGGGACCTAGAAGATCAGATAGTCCAACTCCCCTGCCAGAGCTGCTCTCCAATAGATCAGCCCCCAGCATGTACTGATTACATGGAGTTGTTCTTCCCCAGATGCAGCAACTTACACTTGCTCTTGTTAAATTTCATATGCTCTCTATCCCCTCATCCAGGGAACTGATGAATGTAATGAATAATGTTGGACCCAGCACTGACCCCTGGGGGACTCCACTAGTCACAGGCCTCCAGCCAGACTCTGCTCCACTGACCACAACT
>JANHGL010026464.1:56652-91259 GCA_024611195.1 Ceyx melanurus | reverse complement strand
CTTTCCAGGGATGGAGGTGAGGCTGACAGGCCTGTAGTTACCCGGGTCCTCCTTTTTGCCCTTTTTAAAGATTGGGATAACATTGGCCTTTCTCTAGTCCTCAGGCACCTCTCCTGTTCTCCAGGACCTTTCAAAAAAGATGGAGAGTGGTCTAACAATAACCTCTGCCATCTCCCTTATTACTCATGGGTGTATCCCATCAGGGCCCATAGCCTTGTGGATGTCCAGTTCACTCAACTGGTCTCTAACCCAAGTCTCTTCTACTGAGAAAAGAACTTCCTCCCTCCAACCTTCATCTGTGGTCTTGGAGATCTAGGACTCCTGGTAGCTGACCTTAGAAGTAAAGACCAAGGCAAAGGTCCAGCATCACTCCTCTCCTTGTCATCTCCTCTAACACCTGCATTAGGAAGTTCTCATCAATGCTCTGGAGGAAACTACTGGACCTCCCCACCTTCCAACTATCTATAAGAAGACTGGCTGTCTTCCAGAAGGGCCTCATATCTGTTTTTTAGAGGCACCTGAGGAATAGAAGCAGACAAGGGGGGTGCTTTCTTTCTACCATGCCCATGAAATTGCCTGCACTCACCTCCTTTACTTGCGGTTCTGTTATTTGTACCTGTCTGCTGAGTGGAGCTCAGAGAATGGCTCCAGCAGTCAATCTATCTTTCCCTGATACTCCTGAGTCCTTTCACTTCAGCTTTAAACCTCAAAACCTCATCTTCAAGCTGGGCTTCTTGGATGAGCAGATAATCTACCTGCTCATACCGCACACAGCCATAGGATTTGCCCTCTGGGTCCAGCAACAGGTTGTGGCACTCTCTGCAGCCTGTCATCTGTAGCCCCACATCCTTTTGAGTAACATCTTTCTGAATTCCCACATTGACTTTGAATGAAGACAGAATCATGGTCTTCTTATGTCAAGTGGATACCATACTGACCAGTCAGCAGCAAGTTTAACTGGATGGGCATTTTTGTTTGTTTGTTTGGTTTGGTTTTTTTTGGGGTTTTTTTTTGTGTTTTTTTTTTTTAACCCCCTTCCTTATGTGCCAGCAATGCAGGCAGGGAGGAGGCTGCTTCCTCTCTGCACGCAAGTAGAGGAGATTTCCGGCTCAGCCACGTGTAAATTTCCAGGGCTACCAACGGTTACACCCTCTGAAAACAATTAACCCTCTCAGCTGTACCTGACCAGACGCTCGGATGGATGCCACTGCTATAGGCTAACCCCTAGATTGGGAAAGCTTTTACCCTGTTAGATAAATAGAAAAAGAAAAAAACCCTAAACTCTCCGATAGTGAGGTTTGTATTTGTATAATTAGCTTCCTCTGCAAGTGAGTAGACACTGGAGGCTATAATCACTTAGTAGCAACTTCTGACTTAAAATTCTTGCTATCTTCTATGATTTTGAAAATCCAAGTGCTCCTTTGACTTTCTAAGCAAGAGAAATGGCATTTGATATATTTGTGTATGTATTACAAGCCTGGGCAGCAATTGTGTGTCCTCATGGTTAGTGGAGAGAATAAGCTAAAATGTCAACTACACCTGAGGCTAATGTAGCACTGTAATTGAAACTTTTTTCAATTCTGATGGTGTGAGTAGTGAAAGAAGTCTTTTAAAATGCTGAAAACCACAACTGGTGTCAAGTAGCTACTTGAGATGTATGTGGACCTTTCCAGATTCATCTCATCATAAAACTACTATTTTTCTTCAGTGATTTTGACATTTTCAGTTAATCTATATATCTTTTTTGTTTGTTTGTTAAAGAAGCATTGTTACATGTTTTGTGGTAAGCAGTATGATGGACATGAGATGACTGAGAATTCAGGTAATTTTTTGTGGAAAATTCAAGTGTTTATGGTACTCCTGCTTAGATGAAAGGAAGTAGATTTGAGGGCAAGAATTCAAAAAAGACAAATAGGACATAGAAAAGTAAGGTATATGATCTGTTGGAAGCAGAAGTGTCAATTCCTATGGGTTTCACTAAAACTCCAGATTGCCAGGAAAACTTTAGAAGGTGACAGGGCAAATTACCTTATGTCTGGGTAGGAGAGCCTGAGAAACAAGAAAAACTGACCCAAGTTTACTATCCTTCAGATATGTCATGCTTAATCTGCTGAAAGTGATTAAGAGCTACACTTTAATTATTTAATTACATAGCTCTTATTAGCAGCTCTGTATGTTATGGAAGCATGTTCTGAAATCAAACTTGAATTTGCTCTTAACAAATATTCAAAACGTCACCACTTAGAAAGGACTGCACTAACACCTTCTGAATGTGTGTTCGTTGACAAGTCATGTGATAACCTTGTCTAGATGACCCATCATGAACTTGTGAAAAGCAGGTTTATCAAAGATTAATGCTGCAACCAGCACTACCAGACAAGACATTTCCAGATAATAAGATTAAGAGTCTCAGAAAATATTTAGGAGTACATGAACCTCAGAGATGCACAGAGAAGAACAAATTGCACGTGGAGATCTTTATCTCAATTAGAAATTCTCATTTATAGACACAGTGTGCTTAGATGTGTCTTGTCCATGATGCCAGAAGTCTAGCGACCATGGAAATGGTGTTCCTTGTTCTGCTATTCAAGCCTGATATCACTGACTGAAACACAATGAGGATCCAAAATTAAAACAAAGATGCATATTAGAGCACACTGGGTTGTTTAGATTTGTTTCTGGATCTAGACATTAGCTTTTTTGTCAAAGCTTTCCTGGCATTGAACGTGATTTCAGAGAGGCTTAGTAAATGCAAGGTACTTTTCTGCAAAGAGGATATGTAATTACAAATATGAAGTAGTTCTCAATTATGTACTCTGCACAGGTTTAAAAGTCCTCTGGAGCCTGCAGTCTCCAGTAGGATGCAATAGCCTAGTTGTGAGCTGGTAACAGGAAATACAAATGTTAAAAAACATGTCTCTTAAAGGCACATGCTAACCAGAGACACTAAATTGGCAGGACTCGTGTTTCACACTAGATTTGTCACTCAAAGCCTTATTACTTATATTTTGCCTACAGTGCTCAAAACCAAATAGCAGTTTTATGCTGATGGGGTACTCAGGAAATACTAGTGGAAAGAAAGCACAAAAATGTTGCTTCCTAAAATTAAAGCATAGGCAATCAAGGTTTAAAAACACTAAGCGGATTAGTGATTGGTGACAACATATGAATCTTTTCAGAATATAAATTTCATATAATCAATGAGTATTTTAATAATGTTTTGAATAAAAGGTCAGTGGGGTTTCGGAAGGGGAAAAAATCCCTATTCTTTCTCCCTCCTGACTAATCTGAGCACATTACACCCTGTCGGGGAGGATTTCAGGGCTAAGTGATACATGACACTGAAAGCAGAGGAGTACTTCATCCTGTCTCCCTTCGTCATTCAGTCCTTACCTAAGACTCATCCCCTATCTGTGGCAGCTCCGAAAGAGTGCTAATTGTCAGAGGAAGGAAGTAGCACATGACCAACCTTTGGTTCCTTTCCCTCTCACTTCTAGAATAACAAAACCACACAAGTTACACTGAGGATCCCTAAAGGTGATGATAGAAGGAGAGCACAAGCAGAAATACAGAAGGGCACAGAGTAAATTCAGTATAAGGAAAATGGCATAGGGTAGTGTACAAAACAAATGCCATGGGTAACTACACTAATAAAACAGCAGTGGTTTGACACATGATACTATGTGGTAGAATATTCTTTTGGCATCACAGAACAGGGTGTTTTAGAGGTGTGCAATCCATCTCTGTTATTGGCCCAGGGTGGCTATTGAATTTTATAGGGACCTATCAGTAGCCAAAGACTATGCCACAATGAGCAAGTGTGCTTAAGCTGGGTGAGAATTCAAGGAGCTGTATGATCATAGTGCCCTTCAGAAGCAGATAGTAACTAAAAAATAAAACATGGTAGGTAACATATCTTTTTAAATTAAAATCTTTATAAGCAAAAATGTAAATACAGTTATAAAACCTGTCTTGAAAAGTTTTTTATCCAGTACTAATAGAAATTTTGCAGTTACCAAACTGAACATTTTATTTATGCAAAATAAATGTGCTTTCAGAGGTCAAAAATAGTAGTATACTTGATTAACAGGCTTGCTTTGCTCTCTTAGGCATCATGTTAATTCTCCCATCAGTATTGTTTTTATTCTTGAAAACACTAATTTCAGTTGCTGGTATCTATTTTTTCATTTGCTATTACTTTTCAAAAATACAATATAAAAGTGGAAGCTCAGCTAATCCCAGAATGCATGTTCATTTGCATACTACAGAAAAGATGATAAACATGGACCTCTTTAAATTCAGAAATGTTGTAATGTTAAACATATAAATAGAAGACATTCATAATTATTAGTTTAGGACTCTAAAGTAGGAAGGAAGTGATGAATAGTACATTTAAAAATCCTCTTTTAAAGTAAAGTATTTTTTTTTAAACATATTTCCATCTACTTTGATTAACTTATATCCTTAGTAGCTGTGGGTCATGTGTGTACAGAAGTTCTTCAGGAGCTTCTCATAGCCAAATTTATTCAATTCCCCCCAAAATGGAGAAATGACCACTGGAAAAAGTCAGTCCAAGTTTAAAATCACAGAATCTAGAAGAATTGGGGTTGGAGGGGACCTCTGGAGATCATCTAGTCCAACCTCAAAATGCAGAAATACTTTGAGATTCAGAACTAGTTTGTGGTCATACAGTTACTAAATGAGAAGCCTGTACTTCCGTTACACTGCTTGCAGGTGCAGAAGCAGTCAGAAGGAATGGTGGATTTTTTAGAAACTGGGGACAATCTATCAAAAAAATACTATTCAGATGTTGTAATCAAATAATATTGTTTTCATTAGGCAACATGGCATTGTGATAACAGATGGCAACTTCATTGAAACAGATTCATCCAGCCTGATAGCTTTCTGCCCCAGCTCCTCTGAACAGAACACTATGAGCTTCCAGTTTATACTGCAGTGGCTTCATTCAGATTTCACACTTGGAGAGACACTGTGCCATTATTAAAGCAAATACCATTTAAGGCTCTATGCCTTAGTGCATGGTGATTTCATGGTAGTTTCTGTTCAACCCTTGATATTAAACCTTGTTGGTATAAATCCCCTCAACACATAAGAAGAAATATATTAAAAATTCAGTTTGTTTTGCAAAGGATGATGAATGAAAGACAATTTTACTTTATTTACTGTGTTTGTTTACATACTCTATTGCTATATTTATATATATATAAACTGTTTATTTCCATAGTTCTTTACTATGCAAGCGGTGGAGTGTTTGTGAGCAGTGTTTCTGAACTTGAAGAAAGTACTTACAAGTATTTCTGAGGTCACACGTTAGTAAACTCAAAAAAAAAAACAACCCAAAGAACAATTTATTTGCAACCAAAGGAAAATCAGAAAGTTCTGTTGGTGAAAATCAGAGGAGAGGACACGCAGAGTGGCAAAATGAGGAAGACAAGGAATTAGATGAATATATTTTCCTATCAGAGGAAAACACTTCTACTATAATTGTGTGTGCCCACAGGCACATGAAAGGCTCTAATCACATACAAATACACACATAACAAAAAGGGGATTTACTAAGCATCACAAGCAATGTTGACTACAAGGATAGTAAATAAATTCTACAAACCAACCCACAGCTTATTTTCACAGAATCACAGAATTGTCACAGTTAGAAAAGACCTCTAAGATCACTGAGTCCAATTGTCAACATTAAACCCCCCCAATCGAACCCAAAGCAAATCCAAACACAAACAAAAAAAACCCAGAACCAACCAAGCAAACAAAAAACAATACAAAAAAAACAAAACCACCTCACCATCCCAACTACAGCATGCCCTGAAATGCCTCATCTACTCATTTTTTTAGTTACTCCATAACCTCTTTGGGCAGCCTGTTCCAGCACCAGATTACTCTTTCAGTAAAAATAATCTTGCTAATATCTAATCTAAACCTCTTCTGGTGTAACTTCAGGCCATTTCCCCTAGTTCTTTTACTACTTACTTGAGAGAAGAGGCTGCACCCACCTCACTACAACGTCGTTTCAGGTAGCTGTAAAGAGCAATAATGTTTCCCCTCAGCCTCCTCTTCTTCAAACTAAAAAATTCCAACTCCCTCAGACTCTCCTCATAACACTTGTTCTCCAGACCCTTAACCAGCTTGGTTGCCCTTCTTTGAACTCTCTCCAGCAATGTGTCTTTCTTGTGCTGAGGGACTTAAAACTGAGCACAGTACTCAAGATATGGCCTCACGAGTGCTGAGCACAGGGACACTTCCCTGGTCCTGCTGGCCACTCTGGGCCTTCCTGGCCACCTGGGCACACTGCTGGCTCATATTCAGCTGGGTGAGCTGGGTGTTGACCAGCACCCCCAGGTCCCTTTCTGCCAGGCAGCTTTCCAGCCACTCATCCCCAAGCCTGTAGTATTGCCTGGGATTGTTGTGAATGAAGTAGGTCCCACTTGTTGTTGGCCTTGTTGAACATCATACAATTGGCTTTGGCCCATCAATTCAACCTATCCTCCCTGTCCTCAAACAGATCAATGCTCCCACCCAATTTGGTGACATCTGCAAAAAAATTTTAATACGATTTCTGTCTGTGCTGGCAGGTCAGGACTACTTTTCTGAAAATATGTTAGAAATAAATCACATAAAGCTCCATTTTTTTTTGTGATTTACAAAAAGCTTTGTAAATATGAATCATTCATTATGAAGGGCCAACAAAGACACCCTAAAGTCTCCACTGAGTCCTCCTCATGCAAAGTAAACACTCGCTGGAGCCAGCTTCTTCCTCCACTTCCCTTAATACTACACAAATTGCTTTTGCTGTGAAGATACCTGAGGGAATTTACACTGAAAATAGCTGAGCCAAAAACAGTTTTAACAGGGGAGGGGAATAAAACAGCTTCCCAGCCTGTGCAGGTGAGTGTGAGCACAGACCCTTGTACCTGGCTTAGGGTATTGAAGGGCTTTCCCCATTAAAGGTGGTTTGTATTGTTGAGGTGAGGCAAGTCAGTGTGGTTGGTCATCTCTTTCTTTGCAGTATTTTAGGGAGTCTAGGATGCTATGGCTCTTTCAGTGATAAAGGTGCATAATACAGGTAAGTTGGACTGTGTGGAGGGATGTTGGGGGAAGCAGCGTGATGTAAGTGTCCCTGCTTTGCAGCCCCTGTGTTAGTTCTGGTGAGTAGTGGTCAGACTGGTTACCCTTCTAGGAAGCACCAGAAGGTAGCATTGCCTTTTGCTGGAGTGTGCCTGTGAAAAGCAAAGTAGTGCTGCTCTTTTGCCTAATGGTTATGAGGCTTGTTGGTGTGAGGCAGGCTGGATCTTAAGGTCCTGCAATTGTCTGTTCTTAAGTCTGAGAAGAAATGCATTGCAGAAGCCAAAAGTCCTATGTTTTGTTCATAAACCGCAGTCGATTGCTAGTGTGGGATTTGATTTTTCTTTTTATAATCCTTGGATTTTCAGAGTTTAGGGTATGGTATGGTAGGGTAGGTCAGGTAGATGAAAGTGAGCTTTATGGACTAATCTTGTCATGAGTCATAAGCTCTCTCTTGTGTCTGCGCTAGCAGGCCTAAGTCACTTAGGTGAGGCTTTAGTGGAGAAGAGATTTCCATAGGGAGGAGTGCCCCTGCCCCTACCTATCCAGAAAGGGGAGTGGGAAGAAGTTAAGAAATGCTGATCTTTTAGAGGCATATTATATGGTTGAAAGTAATAGCAGTACAAATTCTGGATGCTGGCAATGATGTGGTGTGTGTAATGGGTTCAATGAAGATGTATGGTTGCATCATCAAAGGGGCAAGACAAACTGGTGAGGAGTGTACGCAGTGGAAGAGTTACAGCACTGCTGGAAAGCCAGACTGGTAGTGTCTCTGAACAGTGTTCAAGTCTGCCATCTCTGTTTTAGGCTTTCCAGGGCCAGCAACACTGCCGGCATACCTGTGTTTGGTGGTGAGGAACTGAGGTGTTTAGAATTGCTACCTTGACCTATAAAATAATTTCTAGCCTCTTGCTAAACACAATCAGTAGCTATTCTTTCATCACTTAACTATTTTTGTGTCCACCATCTAGCAAAACTCTGTATCTTTGGCACTATTTACAACTCAGAACTACTTCAGGCAGAAGAATAAAAAGTTTTATTGTTTGAAAATAAAATAACAATTTCCTACTTGAAGGACATGAGGACCTTGTCTGCCCTGCTTCAGCCTGGAGTGCATTCTTATGGGCAGGTTATAAACCCCTGCACAGCAAGGTCTGTAAGTTGACACACCTTTCAGTATAGCTGCTTTAATACCTCTGTTCTGACACCAACAGCACCATGCATCTCAGGGGGTGGGATCAGAAGCTATTGGCAGGCTTGTGCATACTTCACAGAAGCCTTTATCTTACCAAGGAAGCGGAGAGATTTCAGTACGTCCTAAGAGTGGTGGGTGAGGGGTGGAATTCAACTAAGGCATTGACTTTCTCAGCCCTTCTCACTATTACAGTGGTAGGGAAGCAGAATCTCCAACAAACCATGCTCAAGTAAGGTCACACTGTCTTCTGCAGATTTGGGGTTGCCTAGTTTGCCAGGTGGGAGCAAGGAGAAGATATGCAGAGCCAGACAATGCCTATTTTCCTCAGCTGAATTCAGTCTCAGGGGTGAATACTGTGGGAAAGTGGGGATATGGTACCTGATTCAATATGGAGAGTGGGACCTTTCTGTGCTTGGCAATTCCTGTTCCTGGCTGCTGGAATCTGAGGAATTTACTTGAATTCCCTTGATCCTTGCCACCTGCTGGTAAATTTTCCCTGAGCAGATACCTGCAGCAAAACTTAGCCTGGTATATAAGGAAGAAGCAGCCAGTGAGGAGTGATGGGGTGAAGCTTGTTCTAGAGCTGTCTCAGGGCCAGTGTCCATTCACTACTGTCACAGTGCTGAGGATGTGCAAATACCCTTTGATGTTCCCTGTGCCCCCTGTCTGGAACATGTTCTTCTTCAACCTTTGGTTCTAACTTATTGCAAATCCTGTAGGATTTAACTTCTACTCATCCTTTTGACAGTAATGGGCGATTAACTAACTAGACATAAAACTGAAACCCCCAAAACAGGGTTCTTCAGTAATCACTTGATTGCAGCAGCTGATCTTTGGGAAAAGCAATAATGGGGACTGGCAAGATGCTGGATTGCCAAGTCACATATCCTTACACTGTCTCTGAGGTTCCTGTGAGCCTGCAGTGTTGGGGCCTCCAGGAATGGTGCTGATGGGTAGGCAGGGCAGTTTGTATTGTGAAACCAGCATGAATCCTCCTGGGAAGTGACCTACATGGTGACTGCTGGCCAGTGGCCCCTGCACACCTTGGCCAGCCTCACCACATGTGTGTGCTCTGGCATTTCCTTCCTTTCCTCACAGCCCATGAGTGTGCTCTTGTAGCTGCCTGTGCTGTTTATCATGCCAAGAGTACAAAAGCAACTAGAAAAAATGTCTGAAATTTATCACCTATGGCAGGAAATTTTGTCTGGAGTAAAAAAAAAAAACAAACAACAAAACAACCTAAAAAAAAGCAACCCAAAAAACCGCCCCAAAACCAAAAACAATTCCCCCCTCCTCTTCTAGTATTTCCCCCCTTCCCTTATTATTATTATCAAGCCTGATGCCTTATGTCTTGCTGTTTCATAAATATATAGATAAATAGATAGGCAGTTCAGCTTGCACAATTTGTTTGACAAAATGAATCCAGAAGAATATGAGTCTGTGGAGAAAAGACAAACAAAGCAGCTTGGATGAATGAATATGTTAACCAAGAGAAAAATGGCTTTGCAGAGTGAGTGATGCTATATTTATACATGCAAATGGAGTTTAGGGCTAATCTGTTAAAAATAGAGTGCAGAGCTTGCCAGAATGGTCAGTGTCTCCTGGGGGGGGGGATAGCAAGAAACACTTTCCTCTAGAGCTGTTGAGAGGAGCTGGGCTCATGCCTCAACTAGACCAGGTTTCTCAGAGCTTTGTCCAACCTCACCTTGAATATCTCCAGGGATGGTGCCTCAACCACCTCCCTGGGGAGGCTATTCCACTGCTCTACCACCCTCAAGGTAAAGAACTTCTTCCTGATATCTAGTCTAAATCTTCTCTAATTTAAACCCATTACCCCTCGTCCTTTCACTATAGGCCCTTGTAAACAGCCCCTCCGCAACCTTCCTTCAGTCCCATTCAGGTACTGGAAGGTGGCTATAAGATCTCCCCAGAGCCTTCTCCAGGCTGAACAACCCCAGCTCCTTCAGCCTGTCCCCATAGGAGAGGTATTTCAGACCTCTGATCATCTTTGTTGCCCTCCTCTGGACCCACTCCATCAGGTCCATGTCTTTCCTATGTTGAGGGCTCCAGAACTGGATGAAATACTCCAGGTGAGGTATCATCATCCTTTTTTAATTGACAGACCTGTAGAATCCCTCCTTATTATTCTTTACATGCCTTGCCAAGTTCTTTTCCAACAATACCTTGGCCCTCCTGACCACATCCCTCATTGGGCAGTATCCCTATACTCTTCCCAGCGTATTTGTCTCTGCTTCCACCACTTGTGCAGCTCCTTCTTGCTTTTTAGTTTGATCAGTAGGTCTTGGCTTAGCCATGATGGCTTCTTCCCTTTCCTGCTTGATTTCTTACACTTGGGGATCAAGATCTATTGTAGTCTGTAGTCTCTGAAGACTGTTCTTAAAAATCTGTCAGCTCTGTTCTTCCCCCTTGTCTCTGAGGACTGTTTCCCAAGTTTGTTTCCCGAAGTGTAAAGAAGTAAAACACAGAAAAAAATAGCATATCCCTAATGCCTATTAGCTAAGGAGCTTAGAAGTTCTTAATAATCAGATGAAACCACTTCTGTTCCTTATCCTGCTAGTTTTACTTCAGTGCATTCATGTTATTCCAGTAATATTCTCATGTAAATGAGATAAGTTAAAGCTTTTAATAAAGATGGGCAATAATGTGATTTTCCATAAGTCTAATTTTAATCCCTTTCAATTCTGAGATGTATCAGTAAACATGGACAGCTGTTGATCCATACAGATTCATTCCATCCACGCTCTGATCGAGTCAGATGTTGAGCAGCTCCCATTTTTGAGTTCAAGATAATAGGAACAATGACTAAGATAACAGACTTTACTTCTCCTTCTGGCACTCCTACCCACCACATCCTGGTGTATCCTCTGCTCCCCAAGCCCTTAGGTGTCCAAACAGGTCAAGCAGGAGACTGTGTGGTGTTAAGTCCATGGAGGTTTGCATCTTTACCAGTGATTCTTTCTGCTGGACAGAATGATCTAAATTGTTGCTATTATTGATGTTGTTATTATTTTGTATTTTTATTATTTGTTTGTTTGTTTTTTACTAACAGTGACATATGCTCAGTGGACCCAGTAAGGATAATGGTTATGATGGCGTAGGCACTGTAGTTACACAAAACACTAAAATGCAAATACTTAATCTTCATTTTATAAAGAAACTAGGCTATGTGCACTAGAATTCTTAGGATGCATTGACATCTTGTGGACAAAAATAATATAACGCACTAGTACCTACTTCAGGGATACATTATGGTAATATAAACAAAGTATTGAGGACATACAAAAGCTATCTCCAAAGAACCTGGCTTGATACTGAGAAGATTGTACTCAGAGCAGTATGGACTTCTGAAGGAAAACATTTGAATATTCATCTAGTTCATCTGGATGCTTTTGCAGTCTGCAGTGATTTCTGTGCTGCTGCAGATAGACTTCTACTGGTACCTGAGATACTGTGGGTAAACTGTGTTGGACACTACTACATAAGATGGTTCCAGCAGCAAAAGCAATATACAGGTGCTCAGTGTGTAAGAGCCTAGGAAGGTGCACTGTTGTTATGTCTTCATGATACAATAAGACAGCTAAGGCACAGACCTCCGTTCATTTACTACGGATTGGCAGTATTGCTTTTTGCAACTAAGTCATTTAGCTTTGAGAAATTAGTCTATTTCCCTGTCACTATTATTTCTTTCCTCTCTCATGCATTCTGTCCTCCCTTCCTTGTGGAGGGTATCTCCAGGAGATAAAAAAAGAAACAGATGCCAGTTGCTCCTCTGTGGCTTTTGCATGCCTTCACTTTAAACAATCATATTTAAAGGGCTATTTTGCAACAGCGTCACTTATCTGATCTCATGGCATGCAAGCCAGCCTTGAGTTACCATATGAAGACACTGGGGCTTCTGGATCTTCTGGCATGACAGAACATACAGTAAGATCTGTTTGTTGTGTTTACGTTGGTTTTATTTTTAGTGAGTGATTGACAAGCTATGTCCCTAGGAAGGACTGATGAGCAGTCTGCTGAGAACATTTACACAGTGTTGGCTCTTTATTTTTATTTCACATTGCATCTCTATATTAAAATATATATAAAAGTAAGTTTAATATTTTCTTTAAAAAGTACGTCCATGAGATTAATTGCTGGACTTGTGATAAACAATTGTTGAGAAAAGCAGGTTGCTGACTCACTAGAGAGCTATCACAGAAACAACTTCATCATAACATGGACACTGAGATTGGGTGCACTGAATTGTTTGTATGATAAACTATAAAAAACTAGGTCTGACATACTGCTTTCATTGTTAGAAAAATTCTATCTCAAAGCATTTTTATCTATAACATTTTATCAGGGTTGTTACTGAGGCCATCCTTGTTTTAGAAATGTCAACACTAAACACGGAGACATGGTGATTTGCCTGGAATTATCCAGAACACTAGCATCAAAGAGAAATAGCATCCATATATCTCTCTTCTAAATTTCACATGTTTGCAGTGTGTCTCACTGTTAGCCTGAGTACCCATATGCCAAGCAGAAATCTTGAGTAGTTCCATGACCTGGAGCAGAAGAGTGGTATTGCACCTGGGGAAAATGCTAAATGCCATTTTCTACCATCTTGGTCAAGCTTGTTGTACAATCAGAAAGTGCAGAAACTTATTTATACAAGACCTTAATGTCCTCATAACCTCTGCTCTCTCCTGTGACTTACTGATGTCACACCATATAGTCAAGAAGCCACCATCACAACAGATTTGTGTACAGTTACATTCCAAACTGTTTGCATTTTTACAAACTTTGCTTGAGTTTTAGTGAGAAATCATTTTTTTGGTGTTGTTATCTTTGGACTACTGAGTTCAATCAGACATTTAAATCATAAGAGAACTTGAGAGCACAGTGAGATGTGGAAAGGAAGTTGCAAAGGATTGACCAGTCAAGCAAGCTATAAAGTTTTCTTGCAAAACAAACTTTCAGAATTTCCAACTTCGTAGTAGAAAACCTATGGGAAAAATTAAACTAAACCCCAAATACAGAGTTCAGAGTAAAAATCATATTTCTCAGTCACTCCCAGCTGCCATTACTTTGTCTTTACAATCAAAACCAACTGAAATAGTCACCTTAACAAGTCTACCAAGAGGTTGCAGTTATTACTGTACCCAGAAAGAGGATTCAGACAGTATTAGGACTCTCTTTATGATTAAGTGATTATTTTTAATATTATTAAGACTAATTAGGACTTAATTAGTCCTTATTAGAATTATATTATAATTCTAATATAAGAATTATTCTTATATTAGAATTAATAAGACTAATTAGGACTAATTAAGACTGATAAACTTAAGTTATTTCAGGACCTGAAATTATATCTTTTCATGATGCTATGCTGTAGCAAATGGTCACAGCAGATTCCCACTGGGGTTCTCTAGTGTGTGAAATTGACATTGGTAGGAGAGCTCAATGTTTGTAAACAACCTGTAATCTCAATCTGCAAATGCCTTGTGAATGTAAAATCAGTTATTTAACGTATTTTTTAATTAAAAAGTTTGTATTTATGTATTTAGTGAAAACACTTCATTTAGTCTGTTTTCTTTCGACTGTCTTTTGAACTTTTCACTGTGTACCTTCTCTATTCTTTTACTCTTCTTTAAAAAAAAAAAAAAAAAAAAGAAAGAAGAGTTTATCAGATGGAAATACTCCAATACAGCATTCTCCAAGGTATACAGAAGTTTTCCTGGGAAAACAGCAAAAGTAGGACACACCTCTTGCAGTCCATATAGTATAACAGGACAGCTGCTCACCTTAAAAACACTGCCTAATGGCAGTGACACCTTGTGGGACTGGGTCTGCACTGTCTGTGACTGAGTCTGCACAAACCTGTTGGTGTTTGAAATGTAGCTGAGTTTTCTAAAGGAATGAGTCTGGTATGATAGCACACTGCATCCACCTGCAGGGTTTCCTTTTTCTCCCAGCAACTTTGTAAAACTGTAACAGCACAAGTTCATGGATATGGCTCGTGGATATGAACTTGTAGAGGAGAAAAACCTAAAAGAGTGCTACTGCTGAGAGAACTGCAGGCAGAATTCAGCCCGTTCTAGCCATCTACAGTGTCAACAGCTAAACATCATATGCCCTTACAGGGAGCTTTGAATCAGCTTCAATAGACGTGGCCATTAGAGTCCCTTAGAAGCAACTGGAAGAGTTGCGCAGGGGACAAAGAATTGCCATGGGAAGTGGAAGGAGCTGAGAAAGGGGTGGATTACATATGGGTGGTACAGACTGAGAGGAAACAAGGCTTCTTTAGCTTCCCTGATTATTGAATAACTACCTGGTTTTGCTCCTAGTTCATATAAATGTTGTGAAGTCTTGTGGCTGGTGCAACTGCAGGACATCAGAGCCGATGATGATTTTCCCTGCTGTTAAAAGCTTATGAATTGTGACTGTCTGGTCTTTTGTTGTTGCATAGAAGACAAGAAAACAAAACAAGGTGATTTCATATTGGACTAATTTTGCGCTTAGTTCTATACTAGTGAAGGATGAATGTTAGGTCAGACCGAGAGTTTAAGGTCATTGCTTTTTTGGTTGGTCTAGGACTCACTAGTGTACCTTAGCAACAGTGTTCCTTACAAAGACAATGCTATCTTCATGATGGTAGTCTTACTGGGGGCCGACAGGTGTGCCAGTTAGCACTGTATGTGATTTTGTGAGCAAGACAGCTGTTATCACTGGGAAGTATATTGAGATTACTAAACTCTCCCCCAAACAGCCGTCAGCCAATAAAGACTATTGGCAGTCAAACTCGAGTGGAAAACTGAGTCTTTATCTGACACGGCAAGACAGACATAATAGATTATAAGGAATAATTAATCCTTAATTTTAAATACCATACGGACTACTTTCTCTCACTTTCAGTTTTCCAGCTTTTTTGTCTCGCATTCAATCATTATAAGTATTTTTTTTTTAATAAGTGATATTTTAACTAAGATGTCCCTGAAATACTAGGCAATGTTAATGGCTGAAAGTCTGTATATGTGCAGTCTGTGCCAAATGTAAATAGTCTTAACTAATCCAAGCTGCAAATGTGTATATACTCTGAAATCAAGGGAGAAACTTAGAGAAACAAAGTGTCTAGGAGTTCAGACTCAGGCCCCCATATATGTTAGAAAGTCCATGCTGTGGATCGCTGGATGTGGTTCCTCTGTCCCCTACTTTGCAATATGTTTGCACATAAGGGATCCTCAAAAGGTAACTCAGCTCTCCAGAAAATAAATAAAAATACAACCCTGCATCATGTTTTGCATTTCTAAAGGCTAAGGTACAGTAAGTCTCCTTACATTTCTGGGCTGGCCCCAAATCTCTGAAAGGAAAATTGGGCTGCTGCTAGGGAAAAAGGCAGAGGAGTTCAGAATGAGGGTTTATTCCTGGCATTAACACAAATTCTTTATCTAACCCATCTCTAACATATCAGGTGTTTGCCTTTGTGCTTCAACTTCCCTGCCTATGAAAATGAGGTTAATATCTCCTTACCCATTTTCTACATCTGAAGTGCTTTGAGCTCCTATAACAGGAATCATTACAGAAATATGAAATGTTCTTGTTATTTTTCCAGGGAAATAAAAGTATCTGCTCGCTCAGCCAATTGGCAAGACACTTTGGATGCTTTTGACTGTGGATATCTCTGTTTTCCAGGCTTCAGAAGTGTACGTTCTACATCTGATAGCTAGGTTTGGTTTCCTGTCTCTACAATGAATGATAGCTCTGTTTTTAAACAGAGACAAGGGGAAAGGGGACAGTGAAGGATAATGGCAGTTTGGACTGTCTCTTTTGGCTTGGCCTCAGCCCTCTTATCTCACCTAATGGCAGAGTGAGTGCCAATGTTTATTTGGCCACTCTCATTTACCAGCTGCTCCTGTACCATGTTATTTTAATTCCCAGATGGCAGCACGATGTTCTACGATAAAAATGACACAAAAAAAAAACAATGCAAATTTTGTCAAAGAGAGGTTCAGCAAGCATGAGAAGAACAGCTGATATCTTTCAGAGCTAGCCAAGTTGCCTTGACCTTGATGCCAGAGTAATTATGGTCTGATTTGAACAGAGGGTAAGAAAAGAAAAGCTACTGCCAGATTTATCAGGTATGTTTCTGGAAGAGGAAAAAAAAAAAATTAAACTCTTTTTCACATTTTGACTCTGACAGAATCAATTGCTACAATCTGAAAAAGCTCCCAGAAGCCCCATATATTAGCAGGTCTTGTGAACTATTACATTCTGGATAATTAATGCCCTTCTAGAGACATATTTTATTCAATTACACTGTGATCTCATTCAAAGGAACACTGAGATGATATAAAAAGCTGTATTTTCCTGGGTTTCATCTTTCATTTGTCAATATTTATAAGTATTGAATAGATTTAGTATTTAAAAAAATATTTAAGTTTTTAAAAATAAATATTATCTCCAAACTCCTAAATTAAATTATCACATAAGAGATGCAATTAATTTGTTTTATTAATCTAATCTCCATGGAAGGAAGATACTTTTTCCCTGCCAGACAGTACACAGATGTATACAATACTTTTTGTTGTGCCTTAAGATGTAATTATTTTAAACGCTAATTATTTTAGAATGACACCTTTTTAACTATCTTTAAAAAATAATCAAAAATACTTCTTCACTTTAATAATGAAACTTTGAAAAATTATCCTTTCACATCTTGCAATGGTAAAACACTTGTATATCTTTTTTTCTTGTGGATTTCTATTTTCTCAAGTTCCATGTTCTGATCTTAAGGCCAAGCTAATCATGTTGAATTCTAAATATCTATCGCTATATATATGAGGATTTAGCTGCAAGACTAGGATCATCAATTATGACCTCTGCAGGTAAAAGGCAACTTCTTCAGCCTGGATGCTGAGCCCTCTTATTCGCTCCATGGATCTCCTACTCACAGGCTAGTCCAGCTTGATGCCCCCTAGCAAACAGATGAATGGACTCGCATGCTCCTCTGACAGTCACCACACATTGTTGGGTCACATGTGCACCCCCACATGCACCAGGTTTGAAGACGACACAAACACTTCTCCCTGTTCCCCTGATAAAACCAGGCCCATGAACTGTCACTCCAGCCACCAGTGCTAAGAATCTCACTCATACTTGTTCCCCCAACAGCTGGCACTGAGGTCCCCACTTGCTCCAGTTGCTGGCACCACAGGTGAGGAGCACCTACACCCCAGTCTGATTCCAGTTGCTGGCACCAAATCCACCCTAAACCTGTTCACCCAGTAGCTGCCACTTAGCCCTTACACCATGCACACACTCATAAGGAAAACAGTGAGATTATACAGAGAGATAGTTGAGAAAGTATTGAATAGTAGGAGAGGCCAGACAGACATGTGAACTGAGCATCAATGATTTATATTTTTCAGGGTCCTTTTATAGCCCTTTTGGCCTATTCCATCCTTTCTTCATCCCCAGACTCCTTTCCCTAAGCATTCCTGCATGAACTTTACACAGTCCCACAGGACCCCCTTTAATATAACAAATTCTCATGTTCATCTTATTTCCTTCATCTCCTTAATTACAAAGTCCAAGCGTCTCCTTCTAACATGAAGCCTGGTAGTTTCTTAATGGCCTTTCTTAATCAATTAATGTCTGGAGAATTTTGGTCTTTTGTACTGCCTTCTTATCCCTTGTCTACAAGGTCTGTGCCTTTGTGAGCTCTTGTTATACCTTTTTGCACTGAAAGATCCTTGATTGAACAATCTTAATGAAGCAGATGCTCTCACCTTCCAAATACCCTTATAAAAGTGACTGTCACTCTTTTAAAGACAGACAATTAAAAGCACATGCTGTTTTTAATCTCCTTGAAACAGAGCCATTAATAGCTGCCCCCTTCTGTTTTTAAGGGAGCAGTAAGAACCAAATAAATAGGAAGCACTAAAGTCAAAAAAGTAACTTCAACATTATAAACAAAATACCGAGCAGTAAACCCCCCAGTTATTCTAACGGTGACTCAAAGATTCTCACCTAATTTAAAAAAAACCTCTTGTACAAGCCCTTCAAATTCATACTGTTAACCTCTTCTGCTTCACCTAAAAATCAACACTGAGGAATGCTGAAGAGGACTACAGGAGCAAAGCAAGCCCATGCTCTGCCAGTTGCTGCATGGGTACTTGTCAGGTAGCAGCCGAACAGTTCAGAGTTTTGGTTTCTGCTCTTGACAGATTGCAGTTTAGTGGATACAGACAGCACAGCTAAATGCAGCTAAATGTCACAGTGCTCATGTTTGGTTCACATGTGGTGCCTGTGCTAGACATCTCTAAGTGAAAAAAATCCACGACTTTTCTCATTTGAGTTAAAGAGACAGATTTTTTGTTGTAGAAATGATAACAGTAAGAGAACTTTATGTGTAGCCTAGATTTTATGAGAATGATGGAGAAGCTTAGACTGTGGGCACCTGTTCTCTTCTATCTCTATTATTGCCAGACAAAGAAAAGGCAGTTCCCACCTGATTATCACTGCCCTTCCCTAGTTCCCCTGTCCTCCTCAGATCTGCCAGCTGTGCACTCCTCTGTCAGAGCACTTCTCTCAGAACAAGTTGATTGATGGAGCTATCCTGGTATATGAGGGGGTCCTTAAACCAGTAATTTAGGTGATAGATCAGAGGGACAGGTAACATGCAATAAGAGGTAATAATGAAGAGACTGTAGAAATATTGGTTTTAGGCTGACACTAGAAAAAAAAATTGATTGTGTCAGTGTAGATTACAGGAACAGTGCATTTATCATGATGGCAAAGAGGATGACGTCATCTCAGTTGTGCTGAGGCTTCCAGCCTTGTACAACTCAGAAGTAGGAACTGAAGGTATTGAAGTATTAGCAAAAGTTTTCAAAAGGTGCTAGGGCGACAGTTCCTGTCTTTCCAATATATTGAATGTTCCTCAGGCTAGAAAGAATTATGTGGGAAAAGTTTACTCTTTTTCAGTGTTCTCTATTCACTTTATTTGCAGCAAATGCCAGTTGTGATGGCTCTAGCACTAAAACAAAAAGGTAATTCCCTTTAAAAGAAAAAATATATATATTCACTTTGTAGGTACTTTTCTTACAACATCTGTATCATTAATTTTTGCTTATAAGATTTCTGTTAAGAATCTGCAAAGCCATTTTTGCAGGACCTAACTGGAACAGTACTAGCTTCAGTCAAGTGTGTTTCAGCACTGCTACCCAGTTAAGTACCACAAATATCTACCACTTAAATCACCGACACCTATGTAAAATGATATGGATAGAAAGCATTGAATATTTGCAGAAACCCATGATTAAAGGTCAGCATATATAAGAAAAGAAATCTGTGAAATCCTTGGATTATCACCTAAATCTCTGTGTCATCTTCTATAATAAAGAACAATGGATTAATAAGAGAAAAAGGCTAAATTAATCAGGTAAATAACGTATTTTTTGTTCCATTGTGTTTTAGTGACATGTAAAATATCAGATGCCTGAAGAAAAAACCCTCCCTTATACGTTCTCTAGTTGTACTATTTCAAGATAATGCTGATGTTAACTAAACTCCAGACTGAATAATTTCAGCAAAACATTGTAAGCTTTTAATCTTGTATATTTTCATCAATTGCACAAAATAAAACTATAAAAAGTCAGTAGAGTAACTGAAGAGCAGTTTCAGACTGTTAGACATATAACAACATTTCCTGGCTTGCTAGACTCAAGGAGGGGTGTTTACCACATGATAAAATGTTCATCAGCTCCCTCTCTAAAAGCACATTCTTCTTTAGAGGGCTGACAAGGGCCAGTTATCTTGTGTTGTAATTCTGTCTGTGCCAGATTCACTCACCTAGATTGAGTGAAATCAAGTAGAGGGAAATCAAATATCCTAAGGCAATGAAAGAGTTAAGAAGGTCATAGGAGTTGATGAGCATCATGATATAATTCTTTGAGCCTACTCATCTCAGAATGACTTAAGACCCTCAGCAATGTCCTTTTTATTGAGATTCTAACAGGATCAGAGGACAATTTCTGTAAACAAGATGAAGCAGCAGCTGACTTAATGAAAATCTGGTGATAGTTCAGGAAGTCGTTCTAAACTACTGTGGATTTCCAAGATTCTCAGTTCCTTCAAAGACAAAAATATTTTAGCTAATGTTATGGTAAGGTCATATTTATGCTTATAAAAAGCTGTCTGTAAAAACAGCTTCTTGCTCCAATTGATCTATTCACCGGAGTGCCAGAAATAGGGGATTTTTTTTCCTCCTTTCAAGCCCCTTTTCAAAGCTGCTCAGCAAAGGAAAAGAATCATAGCAAATATTGTGGCTCTTACATCCTTGGAATTGTCAAGCAGAAACTGACTGTAACTAGTGTGTTAAAAGTCACCTAGCAAAATAACCTTTAAAACTGCAAATAAAGCAAAGATTCATTTTCTAGACTGACAAAAGGTTTGTCTCACAGAAACATTAACAAACATCTTTTTTTTTTTTTTTTTTTTTTTACTTAGACCTCAAATTAATCACTGTTCTTTTAAGTTCAAATATGTAACAAAGGAGATTCCCTTCTAAACAAGATTTCATTTTCCTTTTTCCTAAAAGATCCTTACTGACTAGTATTGCATTAGCAGAATTTGTCAGATGTGCTGAGGAACTGAGTTTATATGTAGAAATATTTTTTTATTTGTTAGGTTTTTTGATCTTCTGTGTTCACCCATGAACGCCCACTGTAAATTTGGTATTTGATCTCATTTTGCAAGTAAAAACGATTATTATGCAAGCAGAAAATTATAAAGACATTTAGAAAATTATAAAGACAGTTAGAAATCCAGAAATATATTTGGTCATTTATCTTAGCAACAAGTAAATGTTTTCTTCGTACTAATTTTTACAACATCTCTACTTTGATTCTATGCAAAAAGGCTTTCTTACCTTCTTCATATTTCACATGAAGCACTTAACTGATCGGAGTTGTAAGTAATCTTTGACCCCTGTAGTAATCTCAAAAGTCTTGACAGACTTTTTAGACTTTTAGACAGACTTAGGCCAGCTCCTGAATGTATAATTTCCAACTCCTGGACATTTCATTGCACAGGGTACATCCTCACAGGAACTTAATTCAATTGTCAGAGATCAGGATTTCCAAGTTTTGGTAGCAATTACCTTTCTGAGCCCATATAGCAAAATGAATGAGACGTAACATCTGTTTTCTGGTTCCTTAAGTAAACTTATATCGAGTAAATTCAATCATTGATTAACTGTTCAACTCAATGAGACATCACATTTTTCAAAGTCAGAAATTATTACAATTTCCATTGAGCCTATGATGTAATTAGAACTGAGTGGAAAACAATTTTCTCAGCCTGTTAAAATGTTTGAGATTTCAAGAATTTTCCCCAAACCAAGGACTCCTGCAACAGCCTTTCCAGTGACTAGAACCCCCAGTCTACTCTATGGATATTCAAAAACCCCTTCTACTCTTAATTCAAATAAAAGAATGTGGGCTTCCCACATCTTATTGATAACCAAACCACTATGAGGCTAGCTATGGCTCAGCTGGTTTTCATCTGAAATGGCATCCTAGTAGTAATGGGGAAGGTTCATGACTGATGTAGGGTGTGGGAATCAGGACTGATTTTGAGGTTTGGGGATGGAGCAATACGAATTATTGGACAAGGGAATTCAAATCACTGTGCTCATTTACTACAGGGATGTGAGACTAAAGTTGACTAAATCTTTGCTGAAAAGAAGGGTTCATAACCCATAATTTCTGAGCTATAGCTACCATATATCTGTATTTTCTAGGAATTGTTCTTTCCTAGCTCCAAGAAAGTTTTCCAGAGATAGTTTTCTGATAAGTACACCTGATATTTAGCTTAATCAAACTCCTACAAAAAACATCCTACTTCCACAGAATGATGCTGCATCTCCTTGTAGATGAATTTTGATCAGAGTGGAGAAGAGAAGTAGAGTTGGGAGAATGTGGAAGGCTTACAGTATGGATTAGATGCTCAGAAATACATAATAGGAAAGGAGTCTAATGTGTTAAGAACAGACACTAAGAAAGATGTGGGATGTATAAAATAATATTTGAGGATGTTTAAAATAATAATAAAAAAATGGGGATGTATAAAACAATAATTGTGGGATGTTTCAAATAATACTGTGAAGGACATAGGATAGCCTGGGTGGGAGCAGTTTGACATCAGAGAAACTTTGGAACCATGGCTTTGATAGAGGATGTAAGATATAAATTGATGATGTTGAGATGGTATTGGCAAGTACTGGGGATCTATGGAGTGCTGATCTAGAATGGTTGGAGTTACAAAGTAGTGCTATTGTATTTGAATACCATAAGCCCTGACGAGACATAGGGGCACATATATGTGCATGGTGCCTTCTCACTGTCATAATTTTCTTACTTAGCCTATACCGCATGAATTCTTTCTTGACGTCATAAAAAAACAAAGTACAATTTTATCATCTCTTCCATTATGAGACCAAAGGGACAAATATATAGTGTTAAGTCCTCCTTACATCTCTCAAGTGTCCCTCCTTCCTTCTTCTCATCAGATTCTTTATAATCACTGGTGCAGACAACTTCAGTTGCCCTTCTTAAGATGCCTAAGCCTGTTAGTCTCTGTTTGCTGAACCCCATGGAGATGTCAGATATTTAGGTATGTCATTTTCTTGCCTAAAGATCTTTCTTCATACAAGGTGACAATATCTTGCCATTTTAATGCTAAATAACAAGTACATAGTAATTCTCTAAAACACACTCACCTCTAGGTAAATTTATTGCTCACTTTAAAGTTTAACCTGGATTTGAATTCTGGTCTTTGCTAGTAAGCTACTGAAATACATTACAGAACCTCATGAACCTCATGAAACCCACACTTCAGGGCAGACAATCAAGTCACAGAAACTGCACAGAACAGCAACTAATTCCTGCCTTTAACCCCAAACATTTATCTTCAGTCAGTTTTTCTATCTTTGTAAATTTCTCAAAATTCTGATGGATTTATGGGTGAGACATTAGTGCACAAATCCTCATGGACTTCACCAAAGTCAAAATTTCATTTTATTGTTTTATTAAAATGCCAAAATCCTGGAAACTTGGCTTTCATTCACTCCAACAAAAATTGTTAGGCATCACAGTTGCTAAAATAGATTGAGAATATGAACTCTTAGCGCTTTGAGCACAGAAGATAAATAACCCTCAAAATGTAGTATTTCTGTAACTGCAATTCCAGAAACAGTATCAATACTTTTGGGTGCCTGATCAAGATTTTTGAATGGCTGGAGTAGCCAACACTGCCAAATTATTAATTGCAGAGGGCAAGAATATAAGGCTAATGCACTGAAGCACTTCAGACTACTCAAGACAGTATTTTAAGAACATTAATCAGTGTAGATGAAATTAATAACACTTCCACAAAAAAACCCCAAAGTCAGTGTAAGCTTTGTTAGGCTCTGGAAAATCAGCAGACACCCAGGAAAATTTACTTGCATCTATGGGATTGGACGATTCAGGTGCCTGACACTGAATTTGAGACCATCAAGAATTTATCTCTGAAATATAAAAGGAAACTTGTCCAGTCACCTAGATTTAACTTGTCAATTCTTCGTTTCAGGGTAACAATATCTAGACAAACACAGATTCCTCTGAACAACTTCATGCTACTCCTCACAGGAATGCATCTCTTTGAAAAACACCTAAAGAGAAATGGGATTATAATCCTGATTTATTGAATAAAACCCCCTCACAATGAAGGCATATGTGTTTAATAAATTTTCAATCTATGTTATACATAATAAAACTGGTGTCCACTTTTTTCACTATTTTTATTTTTTTTTTTTGGCATCAGAAGTAGTTTCTCAAACACACTTCTCTTATCTGGAAGCAAATCCTCCTGTTATTCCCAACTTTAACTCTTTGTTGAGAATACGGATTCATTAGCAACCAATGTTGTCTAAAAAATCTTGCAATCCTCTTCAGCCTTTCTAAACTGTTCTTAGATACTGAATTAAAGTGTTTTTAGAATGCTAGTGTACTTATAAATAATTCTCTAGGTATGCATTAGTAAATGTTCCTTATCATAATTACCTCTTTTGTTCTTTATTAGTTTGCTTGAGGAACGTTTAACTCTCTGTCACATTTGTGACAGCACCATTATTTATCTTTCCAGATGTTGTCCATGCTATGGAATGGTCATTTTTAATATTTCTGGTTTTACCTAGCACTAGTTAACATTGTCATATAATAGACCTTTCATTCTCTTCCTCATTAGCATGCAAAGCCAAGAAATATTTTGAAAATTGTCACAAAACTAGCTACTTGGAAACAGTATGGTGAAGACCTAATGAATAATTTCTGGTTTATTTGTTTGTTTGTTTGTTTGTTTGTTTTTAGAAAAGTGCAGTTGCACAGGAATATCACAAAAGGTATTAAAATTGCATAATATAATATATGATAATACAATATACTTCTTAGCCAATGATGATTCATGTCTTACAAATTTCTTCTCTATCTCCTACCTGCTTACAAAACTGTCTTTTTTTGCTCCATACTACCTGGCTCTTCATCACATTATGAATAATACATTGCATCCCACATTATAGGAAATGTATTTACAACTTGAGTCTTAACTACATCATCAGATGTGCAGTTTGTAACTTTGCATTTTAGAATGAGATAAATGATTGAGAGCGCTTGAAAGCAACTTCCATTATTTATGTTACAGTCAGCATGAATTTGTCTATCCTCTAAATATGTTGATTTGAGCCATGTACCAGGTTTTTCTGTACTATTGACTTTTAAACAGTACTGTCCATTTATTTAATTGGAGAATCCCGATTAAAAATTTATGTGACAATGTGCCCTGTTGCCCTCAGTCTGCATATAAAGCTACTACTGATATTACGTCTGCAAAGTTGTAGTCATTCAAATTCAACCCCCATTCAGCTAGTTGTGCTTAAAATTGCAGCTCATGTTTTTAGAGATAATACCAACAGCAATGAGCATATACAACGACCATTCCTTTTATGAGGAAAGGCTGGAAACAGATGCAGTGGTCCGTATTCACTCCCTATTAAACTCTTTATACTTTTATCTGTATGAAAAAAAATTGATTCCAACATCCCTCACAGCAATAGGAATTGGGACTCAATAGGACTACCTGCTAAGAGAGAGCTGAATAATTTATCTCTTGGTCAGTGCTGCTATGATTAAATAAACAGTGTTTGACTTGTGCAGGATATAAGAACATCCATGAAGAATATATAAGGTCCAGTACAAAACTTGTAAAGTGCTCCCTTGTAGTTTCTTGCTGTATTTGTTGAGCGTGTACTTTCAGTACACCTTTTCTTTCCTGCAATGGTAATGTTTCAATTAACTGAAAGATAGACTTTAAAGAAAAAACACTGTCCTACTGATGCCCTCAAAATCAACAGTTTCCACCGATGTTCTTAATGCACTTTGCAGAAAACATTACTTAAAATGGACACATTACTTTGTTAACTAAATCTGAGATTCACACTCACACAGCACAAATTTGGGGTAAATTACTAGAAGTAACATAATATATCTCAAAATATCGTATTATCAAGTGTTACTGAGGAAGAAGAAATGAGAAGATAGATTCCTTTGTCTTTATAAGACAAATTTTTTAACTAAAACCAGAAAGGGAACCAGTAGAAAGGAAAGTGACACAGATTACAGTCTAGATGGTCTAGATAGCCAGAAACACAGATAGAAGCATACTACATATAGCCAGACAGCCCAATATAGAGATATCAGCTAAACTTATGTAAACTCCATATTTATATCTAATATTCTTAAAATAAATTATTTTGATGTTTTACTGCATTTTAGATGTTGGAACTAGAACTTCGATAAGCAAGTCCCCATATTACAGAAAGCAATAGAGTATGACAACTGTATTGTTCAGTTCAGAAGAAAATGTGCTGTGACTTATAATTTTGCTTCCCCTGCATATATGCTTTCTGAGCATATTGGCTTTAACCATAAATACTTCTTAAAGCATCACTATCAAAACCCAAGACTTGTAGAATTTAATGGCAAAGCATGAATTGAGGGTATACAAAATATTAAAAGTATACCATAGAGTAGGACTTCATATGAAATACAAAGCTTACACTATGGCCAGATTCCATTTGTATAAAATGCATCATAGGATTCCCATATTTTCGAGATTCGTTCTTTTCCAGGTTTTTTAAAAGGACAAAGCCTTCATGCAATTCCCACGGCATACCAAAAGAGGGCACCTAAACCTTTCAGTAAAAAGCCCAAGGAAATCTGCTGGAACTTGGATTACTTTCCCACTATATTTTAGGACTCCTCTCCCACTTTACAGCATACTAAGCAGAAATATAAGTCTGTCGCTAAGACCATGAGCTACAACATGTGGAATGATTATAGTTACTTTTAAGGGAAAACAACAATTCGATATATTCACATTTCCCCATTATTTATAGATTTTGCAGCCAGAAATTTAAATTGTGATCACCTCATTCACCCTCCTTTATAATGTCCTACATATATTCCTTTGCAAATGAAACCATTTGTTTTAGAAGACTTTACTAACTTGACATTAGAATCGCCAATATTTACACTCTAAAAATAATGCATTTAAATAATTCCAGTAATTTTACCTTTATTATTGAAAAGGTATCCAAAAATCCTAAATAACTTTTGCTCTCATATTGTTGTGTAGCTCCATTACCTTTCAAACATTAGGTCCTGATATTCATAGTCAGGAGTTAAATAAAAATCAAGTATGAATATAGGTGCACAATTTAGCACATCTGGAATCTTTATAGTAGTGAGTAACATCTGGGGTGGCCTAGTGTATCTAGCAGCTGAAAGGAACAAATAGTCTGTCTTCTGTAAGCAGCTTGGTTATTTGCCTCTAGTTGACCCTTAGGCAATGTATTGCACCGTTCAGCACCTCTATTTCCTTGTCTGTAAAATGGACCTCATTTTAGGTTTTTTGTTTGTTTGGTTGATTGGTTTTAATACCTAAGCAGAAAGCCTGTATGAGAGGAACACCAGTCATACAAAATTCTTTGTTACTGTGACACTTGCAAATTGCTGTCCTTAACAAAGTTAAGTCCCCATTAGAAATTTGTGCTACCTTAGGTAGTCTTGGAAGGATTGGAAACAGTATTTTCCTTTTTCAGGAGGGAAAATATTACTATTAAAACAAGCATAAGGTTTTGGTCATATGTCCACCACTATCCTGAAATTTATCCAAGAGTGTCTACCTACACCCTACCTCTGAACTGCAGAAATGACTCCACCTTTCTTAAGTTTCCAGTTCACTTAAAATTTGAGCTCCAGGCCTTCCAGAATACCTGACAAGTAAGCAAAAGCAAAGGGTTTACCCACTCCATGTTGTGACATAAAGATGCAAAAGGTTGCCAGGAGTCAAATCCTGAACCTGGTGTTTCCTGGTCAAGCTGTGTGGATGCAAGCACAGTTCCAGAATTCAAACTTCAAACCTCATTATTTCACTGGCTGCCTCAAGACCAAATGCCCCAATATTATACATATGATCCATGCTCCCATCTTCACTTTGGAGACATCTGCTAGAGTCTGACTGATTACTTTTGGGTTTTTACATTTAATTTTATAACCATTCACAACTACTTTCTTGTTTGTTTGCTCAAAGCCAAATACAAATCATAAAATAAACTTTTATTGATAGATTCTTAAAGATGCCGGTGACAAACAAGAGGTCATTGTTTATTGTCCTACCATGACATGTAGATCAACAAAACTAACCACTTGCTAGCCTTATCAATGCCCTGGCATGTCTAGTTAGGAACAGCAGCATCTGCACCTTGAAATTTTATCTGTGTGAAAACTATACAGAAAATAATGTAAAGCATAGAACATGAAGTAGGAGCAAATATGCAGGTTATGGATACTGCAATAAAATTCACCAGAAGCAATTGGTGGCAGGAGATGGAAAAGATGACTGGGCACAATAGCTGTGCAGATTTCTGCCTACCAGGGAAGAATGGACTGTCTGCAGTCAGCTGTGCTATCTAACTGCCGTTGGCACTGCTATGGAGGCAGTCTTACACATGATGGGCGGTGTGATGTGCCCATAAGTTTTAGCTTGCTTGCAAACAGAAGGTAAATTCTAGAGCTGTGCATATTGCCCTTGCACAGAGATAGCAAAGGGCTCACTTCAGAGAAGGAGTTAGGCACAGGCACTTGAAAACAGATCTTTCTTGAGACAGATTCCAAGCTTTGATTAGATACAATAATTGCCATGTGAAAGTTGTCCCTTTGATGAATTTCAGCAATTATTTTTCTACCTTCCTGTCTACACTATACATTTTCCTATTATATAAAAATACAAACATTTAAATTGCTTTAATCCATAATTTATTCAAAATGCAACAGTTTTATTTGCAGCAATGTATGTTATAATAGCAAATACTACTAATTTACAAGAGTGTATTATACTTTTCATATTGATATAGCCATTAACAACAATAATTTGCATTTAGTAGAAATCCTTAATTGTAAGTGCCTTTTTGCAAAGCCTAGTCTATTTGAAGAATGGAAAGGTATGTGGTTATCTTTCCCAGACATATTTATTTCAGATGCAAAAAAAATGCAAATAATCTAATTCACAGATAAAGAATGAAATTAAAAAGAAACAAAGATTTTATTTTTCATTTGCCTTGAATACATATATGTGTATATGTATATATAGATATATTAGAAAACAGATGTAAGGTAAATAATCAACTGTATCTTTAGGGTAGTTTTTTAAATATCTCACCATTTGCTTCTTAAATTGGCTTCCTGTGCCTGTCTTATGAGTAACAGAAAATAGCCTTCCAACTGTAAAGATGTGAAATTTAATACCCATTTCATGACTGTATAATTTTTTTGATCTTTAGAAAGTGTTGAATGCTGATGTGCTCCATGATAGGGAACACAAAAAAGAACATATTTTTGGTCCTCTTAAATAATACCCTTTACTGAACAAGAGTTATTGATCCCTAAAATATCAAGCAAGAACTGCAAAAAAGACTGTAAAGAAGAGCTGCCTGGAAGATATGTTATTAGAAAAGGGTAATAAGTGTCCAACTGCTTTTGACATCTAGAATTTCACCTTTCTTGGGCATTTTTACTCCTACTCTTTTTCTTTATCTTAAGGGCGTGTCATGTGTCTGCTGGACACTGGACACTGTTGTATGGGTTTTGATTTATTTTTTCAAAAGTTGTTCAAGAATAGATGAAGGTATATCCTAAAGTTGCAATTATAGTTTTGCTTTGTTACCTTTATAATTCAGTTGGATTACAGAGTTACACTCAGTAAAAGAAGCTTTGAGTGTAGAAAAATGTGGAAATAGGTATATTGAGTACAAAATATTTTGTCTTTGCTGCTTTTAATACTTTCAGAATAAAATATCCTGTTATTACTGCTTATACAACTCCTGTTTTACAAGCCATCATTTCTGAATTTCCCTTCAGAGCCAGTGTACTTCGCAGGTAACTGACTATGCCATGCACAGGCAGTTCGTATACTGAAAGTTGGGCAACAACATTGGCTACAGTCTTGACCCTCTAATTTTTCATCTACTGGAATAAAAATAACTTTTTCATTCATTTTACCTGAAATCTAGACTATATGCATAGACCTAAATGGAGCAGAACAGAGGGAGGAGCGTAGGAGGGCTGCAGGGAATATATGCCTTTCAACAGTGCCAGAGAGTGCATATATAGTGGTGCAACATGCTCAAACATATGGGCCTACATTTGGATGCATCTGTTTTGGGTGCCCAAGCTGAGAGTCCTAGAGAGCTGAAACTTCAGCAGACCTTAGGAACTAGCCTCTGAAAATTAGGCCTTTTTATGCTGTCTCAACTTTTTCTTACAAAAGTAGACAGTAATAATCAGAAATCAGGGTTAAAAGTACAAATGGGAGAACATTCTCCACTCTAGACTTTGAAAAATTAAGGAGTCAAGAATCACAGGTCAGAGTTCTAGGTTTTCTTTGAATATGACCCAAAACCTGAAAAAAACCTCAAACCTTACTAACCAGAAGAGCGAATTTCAAAGGTTTAATCTGGATTTGGTTTCTACACTGAAGATGACTGACCTTATGTGGCAAGGGGCAGATGTAGAGGAATTTATGATGTCTTTCTTTGCTAGTCTTGATTACCTCTAACAAAATGCTCAAGATGAAAATTTCCTCCATTACAAGCCATTGCACATGTTAATCAAACCAGTGTATAAATCACAATAACATTAACTAGAGTACAGTTCTAGAAAAAGATATGTAAGATTCTGAGTAGCTGTCTGAATTACTTTCTAGCACAATCCCATTCAATGGCGTAATATGAAAGTGTTCTAGATTTTTCCTTAGTGATGTGTGTTCAGTATAAATTATTTTGCTATGCAAAATAAAATGACAGCTTTAGTTAGATTCAGGATTTTTTATTCCACAGATTCAGTTCTTTGATCAAAAACTACAGTAGATTGAAGTTTTGTTATTGTCAACATATTTTACATACACAGCATGTTTATTTTTGTGCACTTTTAATGTATTTAACCTTAATGTCTGCTCCTTTAAAGCACAGAAAGTGTGGCTCAGCATCTTGAATTGTCAAAGCAACCTATTGCAGATTTCTTTTTGTAGATGAAAAAAAAAAGTGCCCAGATAATGAATGCTATTCACAAAGTGATTGCTGTGGCAGTCATATCATGTCTCCAAGTACACATGGCTGTGTAAATAGAAACTACTGAAACTTGTTTTGACATGTAAAACTTTTTCTATAGCATTCGAACCTTTGTGTCACCTAAGGAGATTCAGCTGGAGCTCTTACTAAAAATACAAGTGGTTTTATTTGCTTTTTTAATTGCTTTGTAATATCACTTTGTTGAATGGACCAAAAGTGAGATACTCCTCTCCCCCATGAGACCCTCAAGTTTAACATTAGAAGAAGTTTTGTGACAGTCTAGTAAACCTTTAATGAGATTTCTTTTTGTGACAGACAGATGTAAATGCACCCCTCTAATCCTATCCTTTCAGGTCTTTGTCTGCAGATGAATGTTAATAATTAGTAGTTGTGTTGTTCCCTCCCTTCCTTCACAAAATTGTATTCTTCATAAATTCATCTTTTTTTTGTTTTGTTTTGTTTTGTTTTCTCAAAGTACCAGCAGCCCTGACAGCCTCCCTTTGTTCTTATGTTTATAAATAATTTATAATGTAGAAATATCTCTTCTTAGTCTTAAAAAATAAACTAATGGTTGAACATAACATACTGCCAGGAGCAGATCTACCACTAGCTTTAGAAAAAAAAATAAAAAGCAAAAAAAAAGCAAAAAAAAAAAAAAGCT
Source organism: Ceyx melanurus (assembly GCA_024611195.1). Taxonomy (NCBI): domain Eukaryota; kingdom Metazoa; phylum Chordata; class Aves; order Coraciiformes; family Alcedinidae; genus Ceyx; species Ceyx melanurus. The sequence goes on along the minus strand of JANHGL010026464.1, from coordinate 59,579 downwards.
TCATGCTTAACAAAGAGAGGAGGAAGGAACATCACACAGAAATCCATTTGAGTGAATGCTGATTTTTGTTTGCACATGCTAAATGCATATGAGCTACCTTAATCTTATGCTCTATTTCTGCTCCTTTTCCAGATTATGCATGTCAATTTACTCCATAAAATGTGGCTTTTTTAAAATGTTCTGAATACACAAAGGTCTACAGCATGAACTGAGTTACAGCATAAATGTTTTATACTGGTGTAGGTAATTCCCTTGAGGAGTTTACCAGGCCTTATACGGAACTGACATTTCATTGATGATTGCTGTATATGTTCTAGATGTTCTGCTAAAGAAAAATCATGTAAACTACATATGGACCAGTTGTTGGTGTTGTAATTCACAGGAATTCTGAATGCTATACTGCAGTAGCAGACACTTTATCATGAACAGTCACGCAGGCAACCTCAAAATACAGAGAACAAGCACTCAAATTAAAAATGAAATATGCTGAGTTTCAACACCTACTGAACTCTGAGGTGTGATCCTATTTCCACATAACATGCATGGCTCTTTATTATTGTTTTATGTAGTCACAGCAGGAGCAGCGTCCAAAGAAATGACTGGAATTACTGTTAATTAATTAACAACTTAAGTTGATATTATGCCATCTAGCTAAGTTTTAGGGATAAATCTTTATTTTGCTGTAGGACAGCATATGTCAAAGGAAGCAGCTTAAAAGTCACTATGCAATATAATGAAAATATATTAACGTCTTTTTAAATATCAGTCCTACCACGCAATTTAGATAGGGATCTCGGTAGTACCTCACATCAGCTGCTAGAATTTTTTAACCCAAGACAAGCTACCATATTATCTCCTGTCTGAAAATGCTCCCTACAGCAGCGACTTTACTGCTGAACTGCTACACTGCAGCTTTCCGTACACAGCATAACTCCAATAAAGAGTCCATAATTACACACAAGCAAGTAATTTGAGTGATACTTTTTTTACAGGACGTGGTTGTATCTGTATTTTAAATTCCCCATCAGGTGCTAATCTGACTATTCTCTGTGGCAACATACAGTATTCACCCACTCTTCAAGCATGCCATCACAAATAACTGTGACTGAATCAACAGCACTATCTAATCTAAGGATAGGAAGTGAATGGAAAAATAATACCTTACCCAAGGACCACATAAAGCAGAAGATGGGGAATTTAGGCAGATATGCAATACAGATTTAGGAATAATTTTGACCTGCAGGGCTTGGCTTTGGATCTAGTAACTTAAAAGAGGGCTGGGGACAAGAGCTTAGTTTGGTTGCTCAAGAACCAGGCCAGCTGTTTCATTCTTGCTGTTGACTGGTTTTAGACTTTGAAGGATGAAATGAGTGTTGGCCAGAAAGAATACTCATGTAAAATATTTTGTAATAACTGTTAAGGAACTTTCTGAATAAAAGAAGACATCACTCCTAGCAGCTCAGAGATGAATCTGCTTGCTCAAAAACATCTTGGAGGAAGTTTAAGTCTGTCAGCTGTCCAAAATCTGCTTGAACTCCCTTTCTAGTTTGGTATTCTAAACTTCTACCCTTTCTTGTCTCTAGCCTTTAATACCATATAACAGGATTCTGAGCTTCCGTTAAAATACATTTTATGTTAGTTTGTAAGTCTGCCTCTAACTCTTACAGGCTGTGATACAAGGGTTCAGTGTTTTTCAGGAAGTGTACATTCAGAACAGAATTCTGCTTGAAAATCCCTGGGTGCACTCTTTGCAAAGAAAGCAGGAAGCAGACCTAAAATAGAGCATACATCAAGACCAGAATTTCATTCAAAGGTAACATGCTTGTGAGGAGACATTTTGAAAGCTCAATGCAATCTTTTAAAGGAAACCTTTTAGATTCCTGAGGGCTGCTCAGGATCAAGAAAGAAAGTAGTGTCTTGGGAAGGGAGGATAAGGTTGACGGGAATGAAACATCTCATTGGAAAGAAGAGGAAAACAGAAGCACGGAGGAGTATGACACAAACATTTGACAATCGTACCTTCATATTTTCAATGCTGCGATGCTAGCACCGAAGTTAACCCTTAAATGATTTTGCATTTAGCTGAAAGATCTATTTATTGCATCTTCACAGAGAAATGTCTGCCTAATGATGCTGACATTACTTTTTGAATTTTTACTAAACATCTTTAATGACTATATAGTACATTGTACTTACAAAATTACTTTATCTTGCTTAAATTATTCCTCTGTTCTCCTCTGTTACACAGGTAAAAGCATTTCTAAATACATTCATATCTACTATTCCATTCCAAACTTTACTTTGAATAAATATCCCTGGAAAAAAGATCAGGATCCAAATATGTGTTCAGATCTCTTTTTTTTTTTTTTTTTTTTTTTTGTCAGATTATAAAACAGACTAATCAAAACACTTGTGATTTTTGTTGGTTTCGATAGCTTGATCACAAATTTTTCAAGTAAGACCCTTTGCTGCCTGTAACAATGCACCTTTCTAGTGCAGAAGCTGTCTGGCTCCCTGATGTTATTAAGAAAACACAGTATACAAAATCTTTAAGCTTTAAACCATACAGCATTATTATTATGATAGCAGTAGGTGTCAGGTGGAGACAAAGACACATGGATAGATTTGGTCTGAGACGCGTCATCAGAAAATAAGGGTGATGTGATCACATAGCATATGCAGCAGATGTAAAACTGTACATGGCAGCTTCGTATTTTACCCGTCATATTTAAAACAAAAAAAATAAATAAAAAATTCTGATTAAGTGATGGTTGAATAAACAATAAATTGTACTATATGACGAGACACTTTTTTTTTTTAAATATATAAATCACAAGCATTTATTAATTCATATTAATTAAAATAATACATTTGCTTTCTTTTTAAAGTTATGTTAGCCTAATGAAAAACTGAGTGTTAAATCTTCT